>OY776276.1:118976362-119031362 GCA_963675445.1 Linnaemya vulpina | reverse complement strand
GTATATGTTATAAATAATAGTTGTTTATAAAAAATCGCATACAAGAAGTAATCTTATGGTATTTTTAATGGTTCTCATATCCTATATTTACTGTTATTTGTTTGTTGGTAATAAAGTAAACTTGCAATGCTTGCGTATACAGTTATCTGAGGCATAGAAAGTTAACTACAGAGAGTGAGACGTAAATCTCTCGAAAGAGAGTAAACGTCCAGTGTTCTGGCTGCACGCTGCACTTAAAAATAATCACCAACAAGGCTTTATGTTGACTCATTGGGAGCTGCTTTGCGACTAACAACGTTATTTATAATTTCAGTTTATTTATCAATAGTACAAACGTAGATACATATGAACTTGCATGCACACACATATGTAGTATGTATAATTCATTATAGTAAGTGAAGAACAATAAAAGGCATACCATGTATGTATTTATATGAAGTCAGATGGAAAACAAACCGCTTATGTTGGAGCCTCCCACCACGGCGTATAGTAAAAATAATCATCAGAATGGGAACTCAAGTGTTCTAAATTAATTGGAATAATTGATTTTAAGCTTGATTTGCGGCACGTTCTTCATCAACTGGTTTTTTGGGTTCGGGGTAGTTGAAAGGTTGAATCTCTCCAGATGCCCAAATGCAGTAGATAATGGCAGTGATAGTTAAAATGAAAAAAGAAACCCAAAATACTCCGCGCCATTCTATTAAAGTAGCCTTAAATAAGAATAGATATTTAGTTTTTGGTCAGTAAAGATAAGATCAAACGTCACAAGCACTTGACTAAAATATCGTAACCACTGAATGAAATTTTTTATGAATAGTACAACTATGTATACGTTTATGTAAACCACATATGTATGTACATAAAGGCATATGCACATGTGCACCCGACGTATATAACCACGGGATAATCTGTGTCTTTATATTTTTACGCCCACGTATAAAATAATTTTGTAATATTTTAAAGTTATACTTAATGTATGCTAAGAAAATGGTTACGTTTATTTCGCTGAACTTGTGTTCCGCCTAATGTTGCCCCAATTACCGAACATTTTCAAATTTTATTTACAAATTACTTACATTTGGTGTCATTACTCCGGCTAAATATGGTGCAAATACTCCTGTCAAAGCACCAATACCATTTGTAATGGCCATCAATGTGCCTGCATAGTTTGGACTCATGTCGAGAGGAGTTAGTTTCATGCCGGCGTAATATGGACCCATAGCTGCCATGCACAAAGTAAACAAAACAACAACTGCAGTGCGATTGTAACCAGCATAGGACGCAGAGACCATGAATATACCAGGACCAATAGCAGCTTTAATCGTATATGAAACATTCATCATGTCAGTTTGTTTATTTCCAGTAAAATTATGTAACTGAATAAGTTGAACATGGCAGTTTTAACAAATACTTTTGCAAAGAAAAAATTTTAATTACACATATCCCATGGGATAAATACTATGTGCAAAAGTATTTGTATATTGTGCATCTTATAATAGGTGTGATCCCGTACTTTTTGGGTAAAGTTCGGCAAAGTGAGAGTAGGCAAAAAATTCTCTCACATATTGTTAAAAATGTACGAAAGTACGAGAACACAAAAAGCCAAAATTTTTTACCAAAAGAAAATGTCGAAGTGGTCTGACATTGTAATACATGGTATATGGTGTCTGCATGCAGGTTAAACTCAAGCAGTACTTTATTTATACGTCATTTACTTTTATTTTATTACAATTTTTATTTAAAATCTTTTAATAATAGCTTTTTGCTGCTTTTAATTGTTTATCTTTTAGATAAACAGCTGATCGTTAGACTGTTTTCCCAATCTGCCCGAAGAAATTTTTCGGGCTATTTCGAGCAAGAAGAAGAATGTTGTTCTATCACAATCTCGCTCACTTGCCCAAACTTTGGGTACGGAAACAGTTTTGGGTAAGATTGGGCGCCCGCGGGCACCCAAAGTAGAGTACGGGATCATACCTAATATATCGCAAGCATATGTATATATATGTTCTATGCATTGCAAATTTAAATAATTTTATCTCTATCAGTTACAGTGATTTTTACTGCTAATTGCAAAACTTAAAATTTTTTGAGAATGATATTCAAAATACTTGTTGTATGTACATATTTGCTTACCAATTGCTGTCATCATTTTGCGAACATTAGTAATGTTCATAAGGCCAATAGATATTATCCAATCTGCAAGAAAGCCTGAGCCAATCGAAGAGATCCACATAAAACCATATGGTAGCGACGTATATAAGCCGTTGGATTTAATGGAGAATCTCATGACGTCGGCCATGTATTTTGGCAAATCAGTTACCATTGTATAGAAACCCCAATCGTGGCCAATTTGAGCGGAAATTAATGCAAGCATGGGAAGGCTTGTCACAATAGCCTTCCAAGGTATTGGAGCCAAATTTTTATTTCTTTCACTTGAACCAATTTCCTGCTCCAAATACTCACGCTCACTAGGTTTGATAAAAGGATGGGAGGCTGGATCACTAAAGCACAAAAAACACTAGAAGGCAACATATTTAATTCAGATAATATTATGCCAAATTAAACATACGAAAAGGATAAACCACAAGACGGCTACAGCTCCAAAGAAATAGAATACCACTGGCCATTCGTATGCATCAAGTAAAAAACCTGATATTGTGTTGCTTAAAATAGTTCCAATTTGACCGCCTCCCAACACTAGAGCACCTAATTTTCCGCGCTCCTTATGAGGAACCCATTTTGCCAGCAGCACGCTCAATGATGGAAATGTTGTACCTTCACCCAGCCCCATTAGGATACGTAATGTAATCAATGCAGTTGCTCCACCACTATTTATTGCAAACGGCGTGATAAATGTGAAAATAGCAGTCGAGAGAATGCCCAATCCTAAAACCCATTTACCACCGAACTTATCTGCCAAAATGCCACCCGGAATGTGTGTTATTATGTAGCCAATGTAAAAGGAGCCTAAAATGAAACCTTGCAGCTCTTCAGACCACTCATATTCACCACCCTTCAAAAATTAAACGAACAAAATATCTTAGTTTACCTTGCATAAAATATGTTGGTATACATGTATGTACGTATGTACTTATAAATATATATATATATATATATATATATATATATATGTATTAGGGGTAAAATCATTGAGACATACTTATATACATTTACATACATACATAAATGTGGCACATATACACATATATATGTACATACATCTGTATGTACATACATCGTGTTGCTCACCTTTACTTCTTGATCTGATTCATCGAACTGGGGAATATCTGAATTGTTTTTTCTTACAACCAATTCGGTAAGTGTAATCGACAAACATATGCGCATCGTATATGCATTCACAATGGCAAAGAAACCCATAATGGCGATTACGACACGCTGAGGAATAGCAAAATCTTAAAGCAGAATGTAAGTACGTTGTTATGACCTTTTGCAATACTTACATTTTGATAGATTTATACCCCATTCCGGTTGTGGTTTTCTAGAAGCAGCACTTGTATCTGTCATAATTCTTTACAAAATTTTGATTTGTGACTGAAATTTTCTCAAACAATTTCAGTTCTCTCTACGTTATTAGTAATTAATAGATTTTTTTCAATTAATTGATTGTTACAAGCAAAAAGATTAAAATATTAGACACAAGAATCTACGTTATTGGGATATCCAAATATTTGACTTTTGGCTTTGTTCAAGTAGGGAATTAATCAATTTTACGATTTTAGTATTTATCGATCAATCTAGTGTAGTTTTTATATTATTCGAATATTTTGAAAAACTCAAATCTTTTCTTAAAAGGGGAAGGTATGTGTATGTATGTGTACTTTATCTTGGAGTTTTAATGTATCGATAAACAATATAAAAATGTAGTTAAAAATTCAATACAGTAACCACAGCTCTTACTTCTATCTCTTCAAATGACCTTTTATTTGAAACTTTCAACCCTATTTAATCTTTAGAGGACGACTTCAGCATTAATCTTTTTTCTCCATTTACCAGCCGGCCAAGCTTGGAGCAGATTGACGCCAAAAGTAAAATAATGAATGAGTCAGTTATAATCAGGCATGAGATATGCTGATATAAAAATTGTACTTGGTTCTTTGAAAAATCGTACATTTTCGCCCTTAATAGTGTTTAAAAGCTGCAAATATTTAATTATTAAATTTAAATTTGGATGGATAAAAAGTCTTGGATATCGCTTTACTCTCGGGGAATCAATCATTCATTAATCGCTTAATTTTATAAATTAAAACAAAAGCCCAAACATGCGTGGATGGTCATAACATACTGCTTCATTGATCCAACTATTTTTCCATGATGCGCTGTGGCTAAGAAGCTAGAATGCACAAATTTTCCTTCGATTTAATCTACAACTACTTTTGGGCTCCAATTTAAGACTGTGAAAATAATATAGGAATAAAAATATTTACACGTCGAGAAATCTTTTGTCTGAATACTTATTCTCTGTCCAGATAAGATAATATTTGAAGTTTTGAAAAGTTTCAAATCTTTCATTTTATATAAAGACTTATAAACAATCTGAGAATTTGCAAATGATTTTAGAAACTCACATTATATTAAGTGTAGTAGGCTACGAAACTTCTACAAACCAAACCCAACAAAACTAGATATCGGTACCTTTACCTTTAAATCTGTCTTCATACGTCTTAGCACTGTCCCTGCTTTCCAGGGGCCATCCAGTGCCGGTCCAAGACAATAACCAAGTTGAAATTTGACAGCTGAGTTTTAAAATAGTATTTCACAAAATTTTCCATGGTATAATAAATAAAAAGTGGTGCCATTCTCTAAATTTTTCTTAATTGTGACAAGTATGCGGATTGTTACTCTTTTGTTGAAATTGTGCTACCGTGTTGACTTTATACATATTTTCCCTATTTTATGTTAAGTTGGAAATTATTATTGAAAGTAAAATATATATTACACATCTATGAAAATATGAAGTTCTACAAATATATATTTCGATATATAAGAGATAAGAAATAAAGTACATGCATTATTGTAAGTTTATTTAGGGGCTAAACATAAGAGTTATAAGAAAACGTTCAACTCAGAGACGTCGGAAACCTATTCCTACTGGCCTTTTCTTTCAGAATCCAAGGTGATTTAAAAAATACTTCCTATATAGAAGCTATTTTTCAAAGAAAAAGTAAAATTGTAAAGGTCTTTAACAGAGTTGCCTTTCTCTCTAGACTTAGTGCTCTTTAATGGTCGAATATAATACCGACAATTGGGATATATGTAATTTTTAAAGAGTTTGTCGTGAAAGTACTATTGTAGATTCTGAAAGTATTGATCTCATGTGTGAGCCGGTGCTTCAGTCTATTTTGAAGTTGCTCGACCGTGTTCAGGATAGGGCGAGGAGGCTCTTTGGAGACTGTAGGGTAGCCAACTCTATTGACTCTCTTGACCATCGTCGTATTTCAATGGGATGTGCTATATTGAAATTGTACCCGAAGCTCATTTTTTATATGAAGTTGTGGTCGCAGTGTGAACCGCTCTACGTATTACAAAGAGAACTCGTTTTTTTGGCCGAACAGTCCGTATGTGGAATGAGTTTCCTGCAGAGGTATTCCCCGTCACTTTCAATTTGAGAACAACCAAAAAGGAACTATACAAGTTGATTGCAAAATGTCATTTGCATCATATGGTCATGTAAACGAGGACATGTAAAATAAATACATAAAGACAGCATTTTGGTATAAACAATCTAATTTTTTTATTACTATTTTTCAACAATAGGAAATGCTTAATTATTTTGATATACAAACCATACAAATATTTCCGCTAAATCTTTAATAGTATGACTATGAACTTAAATAATTTGTCAAAGTAATTTAATAAATTAAGAGGTACAACCTCTAATTCACAAACACTGTTGGTTTGAATTGTGTATTCCACAAATCACTTTGAACATGATTCTACACTGGCCATCACGGAATTAACTTTTTTAACTTCCGTACCCCAATTTTGTGGATGTACATTCATTATATTGAGATTTTTTCACATATTCAGAACAACATTTAATCATCTTAAATTAAATCTTATAAATTAATTAATGCATATCAATACTCTTAGGCAACTTTTTAGTGGGAAGAGTGAGTGCATGCGAATCTACCCTATCGTCAATCGGTTAGTTGCTGTGGTTTGGATGCTAGGGACTAAATTTGCTTTCTCTCAAGTTCGAAATGCCAGAGAAATTATGTCATGTGCATAAAAACTTATAACTAAATTCTATTTGAGGTGCATCGTATCCGATTGTTTCCTTTAAAACCGCACTACAGTTCGTCATCAAATCCTTTTGAAAAATTTTACTTTCACAGTAGACTAAAGAGTGGCTTTGTTTTAATGTACTATTAGCTTTTCTTTTAAGTATTTAAGATGTTCCTAAAAGAAACACTCCAGAATAATAGTTGTGCCTGGATTAAATATTCGGTGCAATTGGATGTATATATTCGTCTCGTTCGCTTAAATATTAATTTTGGTATCATGTTGCAAAACAACATTGTTGATTTTGCTATTTACAAACGTTTAATGAAAGAACTAGTTTCAACAAAAAGTGTTTGATTTATCACCAAACAGTCTTATATCTTCTCCTGTCTTTGTTTTTCGCCACGTTCTTCGACTTCAAAGTCCTTAACCTTGGGTTTGGGATCGTTATAGGGTTGAATCTCACCAGATGCCCAAATGCAGTATATTATGGCAGTGACAACTAAAACACCAAAGGCTACCCAGAATACCAAGCGCCATTCAAGTAAAGTAGCCTTGAATCAAAAATAATGTATGAAGCATGGTTACATGCCAAAATGTTTTATATATTAATTTTGTTAACTTACATTTGGGGTCATTACACCGACCATGTACGGTGTTATTACACCTGTTATGGCACCAATTCCGTTCGTTATGGCCATTAGGGTACCTGCATAATTTGGACTCATATCGAGCGGACTTAATTTCATGCCTGCATAGAATGCACCCATAAGTCCCATGCATATGGTAAACAAAACAACAACAGCAACTCGATCACAACCGGCATAAGAAGCGGCAACCATGAATATAGCAGGACCAAAGGCAGCTGAATAGAGTAGAGTTAAAGTTATTACTACACTATTGCATTATTTACTTATTAAATAAGTTAATATTTAAAAAAAATTTTATGCTTACTACAAACTACCTCAGGCTTATGTAAGTCTGATACAATTTAAAAATTCCAAACTGTATTGCCCTATTGTTGTCTTAATGTAAGAAATTTACATAAAGTTACAATAAAATTGTGCGATGGAATATAGTTTTCAATACGAAAACTCATTTTTCCGAAAATTTAAATGCAGATGACTAATTGAAAATTGTGGAAAGATACTTAATTATACAAAACTGGGAACATCGTTGTTATTGGTTGTTGACTTCCACGTTATTGACGACATTTAAATTTTCTACTTGGAATTCATGTTGAAACAATAATAAACTAAACGGGATTTTGTTTTTAATACAAACGCGAACAAAATTTTTTCTTTTATTTAAAAATCTTAAGCAATAATATAATACCTATACGATAATACATATACGATTTTTTAGAAAGTATTGATTTGGTCAAATAACTGTAGAAACATTTTCTAATTTACAGCATTACAGCGTGCTAGAGTTACCCTAAAAGTTTGGCTATCCGATTTATTTTATATAAGAATTTTACGAATTCTTTCATAAGCGCAATGAACTCGGTGCACTAACGCTCTGTTATTCGTTTATCTCGAACTCTAACAACAACAAAAAAATGTCTAAGGAAATTCCAATTTTATTTAAATAGTGTAAGAAAAAAATCATCTGGTGTAGATGAACTTACCGATTCCTGTCATCAATTTTCGGGTATTGGTTATATTCAAAATGCCTTTTGTCATCAGCCAGTCGCCGATGAAACCCGACGAAATCGAAAGGATCCACATCATGACATACGGTAGTGATGAATACAAGCCATTAGCCTTTATTGAAAATTGCATGACATCAGCCATGTATTTCGGCAAATCGGTAACCATAATGTAAAAGCCCCAATCGTGACCTATCTGTGCGCAAACTAAAGCAATCATAGGCATGCTAGTTAAAATCGCTTTCCAAGGTGTAGGAGGCAAGTCTTCCTTGCCTACTACCGTGCCCATTTCACGTTCTAAGTAGTCAAGCTCACTCTGTTTTATATACGGATGGGAGGCGGGATTACTGAAGCACAAGAAGCACTTTAAACGAAAACATTTTCATTATATTGTGTTGCATTATTTTTCTTGAAAAAGTATATGTACGTACGAAAAAGATGAACCATACGACTCCAAGTCCACCGAACAAGTAGAATACCACCGGCCAGTCGTATGCATCTAATAAAACACCTGATAACATATTGCCCAATATCGTACCGACTTGACCTCCTCCCAGAACTAGAGCACCCAATTTACCACGTTCCTTAATGGGCACCCATTGTGACAGCAATACGCTCAACGCTGGAAAAGTAGTGCCTTCCCCCAAACCCATTAAGATACGTACAATAATTAGAGCTGTTGGGCCACCCTCAGTTATGGCAACAGGCGTTATAATTGTAAAAAATGCTGTTGATAGGATACCCAAACCGAGTGTCCATTTCCCACCAAATTTATCTGCCAGTAGCCCGCCGGGAATGTGGGTAACGATATAACCAATATAAAACGAAGATAAAATGAACCCCTGCAGTTCCTCCGACCATTCGTATTCACCGCCACTCTGAAATAAATCACACAAATTAACAACAGTTTCCCATTCATCGCTTAATTACTCTCTAAATTAAAAAAATTTAAGTGAAACGTTTTCGATCTACGAATGTAAAACTATTTAGTAAATCAATTATGGAGCAGAGGCATCAAACTTGTGGAAATCTTTGACTTTTAATGCAATTAGAAATCCGTTGGATAACAATGGAAGAATTTATGAGGCAAAATTAAAAATAAAACCTTAATACAACCTTTATGGAAGGTGTAGAAAAATAAAATAGATTCATATCCCATAAAAGTTGTTTGTTGGATTTTGGTAAGTGTAGCCTACAACACTAATTGCAAAGTAATTTTTTAAAATTATTTGTGAGTTTTCATATGAATTCCCAGATGGTTAATAAAAGTCATTGCATGAGATGAGAGGTCTGAAACTTTTCAAAACTGTGGTTGAAGTCTACTAATGATTTGATAGTGGCTGCACTGGCGTGTGAAGAGAATTCTACTACAAACAACAACTCATGTTTATTGATTTGGTGGTGTCGTTTTCAAAATAATTCAGCAGCTGACTACGAGGCGACAATTGTAGCCAACGGCTTTTGTAGTCGGTGTTCGTGTAGCCTGCTGTCGTTATTGTGTTTAAAGCCTTACAAGTCTTAATGGAATTTTTGAAGCAACGTTCTTATTTGCAATGATTAACAAATTGTTCTTCAAACAAAACGACATCGCGAATAACATCATATTAAGCAAACAAAACTAAACTAATTTTGGTTTGACTAAAAATTTTGGATATCATTCTATATGGGTTGAATATAATGATTGTGTTAAAACTTTGTTCTACTCTATACTTACTGACGTTCCGGTGTCTAAATTGTCCGCCTCACAAAATGCTGTACCTCCACCTTCTGTATGATTCTTTTTTACTACCAATTCGGTAATGGCTATTGACAAACTAATCCGCATTGTGTAGGCATTCAAAATGGCCAGGAAACCCATTATGGCCAATATCACACGCTGGGGAATAACAAAATCTGGAAATAAAAAGAGAAAAATTGTATGCAAATTTCAGAAATTCAAAGCAGTTATTTTGTTGAGAAGACATCACTTTATATCGCCCTCGGTCGATTTGACAGAAATTTTTTATGAAAGCAATCAGTTTTTCGTGGGGTTTCCATAAAAGTTAAATGTTATGTTAAATAATTTTAAAGAAACTTCCTCATTATTCGATCTGGAAACCAATTAATCAAATGGTAGAGCAATACTAAAAATTTTGCTATTCTTCCCTTTCCCCTGACATCCATCTCAACATCTATTACGTACTAGATATGTGAGCCGTAGCGTAAGGTACTATTTTTCAATTGTTTTTAAATTTATTTTTTTGCTTCGCATTTTAAGTTGTGTAAATAAATTTCTTGAACAGTATATAAATCAAGTTTATACTTGGCGATAATTTAAGTACGAGTATTAATAACTTGTTACTACAACCTTATTAAAATTCATTGCATTTAATAAGTTTCGTTTGTACAAAAAGAAAAAAATATAGAAAAAAGGTTAAACACCTTCTTCAAGGAAAAATTCAACATACATACTTATTTTAGACAATTAACAACAGCCACATGCGTATTTGGATCGAAATGAAGCAAAAATGTTCGTTCTTGATACATATTTTGAGGAAAATATTTTTAATCGGTAACACATGAAGATTACAAATTGTGACCTTATAAATAACAGTTTAACAATTTAATTATATTATGATGGCTTTATGGTACAAGATATTGTACCTATTATCAAAGTAGTTTTTATTACGAGTATAAAAGTCTTATCATTAAATGCTTTTGTTCTTTGGCTTTTTCTATAATGACATCAATACAAGTGCTTGCACACGCACACATACATACATAGATACGAGGAATTCGGTTTATTTTCTGGTAATCTTCCTAAGAACAATTATATTATTTAATTAAAATGTAACAATGCAATAATATAAAAATAAAATTCACGTGCTCTTACAAAGAGACATGGCAAACATATTTAATTAAAAATTATAAATTTTATATGTCCCGTCAGAAATTGGACTTATAATTTAACAATAGCATCTTCGTTGAACTAAAACCACTTGTGCAACATGGTTACTTGTGCAACATGTGTTATTTTCCATTCAGTGAAATCATCGCAAAAATCACTTGGAATTTGAATTGTAGAACTTATTGAAAGTAAAAGCTGGTAAATAAATGATTTCTGGATCGAAAAACGATTAATCTTGGAACTTGAGTATAACAAACAAAACACTCCTTAAAAGCACATGTGTTTTTATTCAATTTATCTTTCGCTGACTTCAACAGCAATTTCATTGCTTAAGATTTGTACTCAGTAATTGCAATGTCGAGGGAAAGAAATATAACGCACACTGTTTACAGTAGAGATATGCAAGTGTCGTGATTTTTCCATGTCACGAGTGATTCACTTAAATCGTGATAACAAATTATTATGTATGTATGCGCTATAGACACTATACACACATGCACATGCATACGTACAAATATGGTATTTTCAACATACGCCAAATCTGTGTTTTAATATGAAAATGCTTAATGTTGCGTGACAGCACGTGGCAAAAAATATTGTGTCCGTGATCATGTGTGAAAACAAATTTAGTATCGTGATCGTGAGCTCCATTGAAAATGCCACTTGACATTTTTATTGTACTCCGTAACATTTATTTATCAGTGTCGGCTGCTTCAATTATCAAAATTAAAATCGAAAATTCTTTATTACCTTCACGAAAGCAACAGCAAGCAAAAATTTATTTTCATTATACAACACAGAATGTGTTTTATAGTCACTTTTAAATTTCCTTGTTAATTTAGCCGGGCATAAAACTTCCAAGAAACATCGGACCAAGCAAAAAATCATACCTCTGGAAAATGTAATTAATTAAAGGTCTATAACATTTTTGAACAACAAACGCAACTTTGTACACATTGGCAAAAGGACATAAACCCCAACTTGGGCCCAGCAGGCGGCAAAAAAGCTTTTATGCAAGATGAGCGAAAACAGGAAAAAGGAAATTTTTTATTTCTTCTAAAAGTATAGATTTCAAATTTTATCGTGATATACAAGATTTTTAGGATCGTGATAGCCCTCAATTTCGCAAACATTTTGATCTTCATTTCAATTTCTAGCGTATTTTTTTAACAAAAATGTTCAATAATCACTGTAAGTTCTTGTTGATTTTCTCAGAAAGAGAGAATCAATGTAAAATATTTATTCGCTTAGCCGAAAAAATAATGACAAACCACTCCAAGTGGTAAAATGTTCTGACTTGACCATCTTCCCACAACTGTGTGAGGCTTTCCGAAAACTAAAACCCTCATCGTGCCATTTTAGTATGTACATGTCGGATAAGAAGAACTATTAATTTATAATACTGTTCAGAATATTAGGTGTGATCCCGTACTCTACACTGGGAGCCCGCGGGATCCCAACCTTACCGAAAACTGTTCCCGTACTCAAAGTTAGGGCAAACGAGTGTGATTGTGAGAGAATAATATTCTTCTTCTTGCACGAAATAGCCCGCAATATTTTTTCGGACAGGTTGGGAAAAAGAGTCAAACGGTCAGCTGTTTTAAAAAGATAAACAATTAAAAACTGCAAGAAGCTATTTTTAAGAGATTTTAAATAAAAATTGCAACAAAATAAAAGCAAATGGCGAATAAAGTAAGTACTGCTTGAGTTTAACTTGCATGCAGACACCATATACCATGTATTAAAATGTCAAAACACTTCGACATTTTCTTTTGGTAAAGAATTTTGGCTTTTTGTGTTCCCGTACTTTTGTACATTTTTAACTATATATGAGAGATTTTTTTGCTTACTCTTACTTTACCGAACTTTACCCATAAAGTACGGGATCAAACCTATTGTGATTGTACTAAAATGCGAAATTATCCACAACAGTTGAATGCAGTGTGTGTCTATTTCAAAGAACACGTTTGACTACCTGCAAGAATTCCTTAGTTATTAAAAAATTGGGCATCTTCCTGGCAGCATTTTCCTGAAAAATTATATCTTTATTTTCAAGGAGCTTTCAAAGAAATTCCTTCATACAAAATAAACTTGCTTTTGGTATTCTAGCCACTTTTTCAAGCTTCAGAAAGATTTAGAGTAGTGCCAAAAGCAAGGAGTTGTTGAATAACTGGTTATTATTCGTCTCGTGTTTGTAAAATAAAAAAAATGTGTTATATGTGTCCGAATATATTTCCCGTCTTAATTTGGCTACGTGTAGCACATGATTTGTTTCAAAACATATATGGAATAGTGCGTTTAGTCGCTTTAAGGTTCGTAACAATAAATCACATTTAATCTAAAAGCTATGAATTAGTAAATTTTTTACATAAGTGTTCCCATGTATTAAATGTGCACACATGCCCAAATGTATACATATCCAGAGTACATGTATTTTATAAAACTAATTTTAATCTCAAAACTTTTAACATGTCATTGTTAACTTGATTTATGATGCAACGGTAGTTTTCTTTGTAAATGAAATAGCGCATGTGCGACTAAATATGTATGTACATATGTGTATGTATATGTGCACACATACTATAGTGGATCCCGTTAGTAAAGGCTTCCTAATAATTTATTTTCAAAGGTAACATAACTTTCACTGGCATTGGGGTAACGTCACATCGGACGTTATGACTTATGTATGTATAACAGCTTTAGCAACTTTTATCAAACAGAGTTCAAACCACTCTAAATCTAGCCAACTATCAAACAAAATTGAAATGGTCCAATTGTTCGGAAGCTACTATGCTACCGCATACACACAACATACATACATATGTATATGCATGTGTTCACATAATCATATTTAATTTTGTGTGTTGCTGAGTTTTATGTTTGCTAATTAAACCTAAAACTAGGCAGCATGTTAACCATTCATTTTAGTATAAATTCTCTTGTAGTTCAGTGTCGGCAGCTTATGTGCATTCCTCCATATTTAGAGTAATTTCCATAGATGGGAATACATGTTCAACTATCAAGCTTAAAGTTTCAAGTATAAAATGGTGTGTGACACAGCTCAAGATATCGCCCTAAAACCGTAGAAGCAAAATAAAAAAAATACTAACTAGGGATTGTTACATGTTTATTTTAAACGGGCTTTTGATTTTTTATGTATTCTTTCAACGTGAGCACTAGCAAATGAGAAGTAAAACTGGAGTTCTGACCATACTAAAGAAAATATCCTATTTGTTGCAAATACCGTAAATACATAAACCGTCTTTTGCATGATTCGCATCCTACACTTGAGTTCTAATTGTATTTGTAATATCAAATTGTGCTCATTTAAATGACGATGGCATAGCACTGGTTCCAGAACAATACGGGCAGCGATTAATACTTAAAGAGCAAAATATAGCGCCCACTTTCGTCGGTACCTGTAGCAAACAATTCACCCGCAAAGTAAAATTAAAAAAGCTAAACAAAATTCTTAATCTTCTCATCTGTCCTCTTAACACTAACGACAATAAAGAAAAATATATTGATTCAGACACTTGTTTATTAAGTAGAACTGTTGCAGACGTGTGTATGTAACTAATAAACTGAAAACTGTTTTACTCAATAAACACTTGTCTGAAATAAAATGTTTTCCATTAGTGTTTAGTGGTTACGCTTTCTTGTGCAAATATTTGTCCAAATGTGACCGTACCTTTACTTGAAATCTATTTCAGTATACATATATGATAGACTTATTTGAAACATATTGAAACATGTTGTAGTAAATATTATACAACGAAAATTTTTAAACTGATCTCACTAAAATGTCTGAGAATATGAATATCACAAAGAACTTCAGTTTATTGATTTTAACAGTCAGCCGCCAACTTAATAGCAAAAATATATGTATGTATTTATCGCATGTGACCTTAAAAACAAGTAAATTTTTAGCTTAATATTTGTATGTGTGTGTATGTGTGTTTTTATTTTACTTGAATAAATTAGTTCGACAATGCATAATTACTTTGAAATAATTGTGTATATCTAACTGATCATGCCAGTGTAGTAAAGCAATAAATTCTGTAAAAAATTATGTACCAGTAATAAAATACATATATAAACAAATTATATACTTGCGTCATACTCGTTCAACCACCAGTACGAGCAATTGAAATGATTGAAACTCTCAATTATATTAAAGTTGCTGCTCTGAGAATACTTTTTTATTTCTGATTTAAAAATATAAATAACGTACATGTATACATACTTACATATATCCATTATTAACTCTGTTAAAAACTATCAATCATGCTTTCATATAAATATTCAAGTTAGACTAGAGAATGAGCTTAATTATTTTTAAAAATTACCACAAATTTTCTGTGGAAAACACATAAATTATTTTTTGTTGACAAACTCATCTTATGGACGCAAATATGTTTGTGTGCTTGTATGTGATAAATATATCTGTAAATATTGATTCATGCGTTCCGAATCAAAACAACTTCATTAAAATAATATCAAGATCGTTGTGTTTATCTACTGTACGAGTGTAAACGTATAAAACTATTCCTATCAATAGTTACTTCCAATTACTTTTATTCTCTATTCTTAAATACGTCCGTCCTTACTCGTGTGATTTGGTACATCCCCTGCTACTATTTATTTTAATTAACTGGCTTTTCATACATATAATGATAAAACCACATGCATGGTGTACACATGTACCTAACAATTGAATTGTATTTACGTACGCAGGCATTTGCATAAACACATGTGTACATGTGTATGTGCAAATTAAGTTGAAACTTTAGAAAGGAGCACTGTTTATTGCCGGGGGAGCTAAGAACTAAAAGTATTTCAATCAGTTTCATACATAAGTATTAAAAATTATCTTAAGTCTGGTTTTCTTATTTTGGATCGGAAAAGGAAGAATGATAATTGAACACGTTGCATAATTCGTTTATTTGGTGGCACTTGCATTTTTCATCAAATATTTTTCCAATGTATTTTAATATAATTTTAGTGCTCAAAACACAAGTACTCAATGTAGTACTTGCCGGAGGTAAACTTTTATACAGGAAATATCTGCGTCTGGCTGTCAAAAAGCGTACGTTGTCTACATTTTAGACTTCACATTCTACAATTTCAACATTCAGCAAGGGTCAAAAATCACTTTCTTCAAAATGTACGAAAACGTGAGTGTGTCAGTGAGAAAGACTGAGTTTAGTCTATTTTCAAGCGTTCGATTCCATATGCAACTGTCATCTGTTAAAAAGCAGCTTTGGCATACAAGTATGTGGAAAAGACTATTGCATTTGATGCGACTTCCTAAGCAAACTGTAGACATTAAACAAGTTTTGCTCGCTTTGTAACTAAAATATGTGAAAATGTTCACCAAAATTTCACGATTGGCCACGTCGAAAAATCCTAGATACTTCATTCCACAAAAATTCCATTATTTTTAAGAAAATGTCGGTAAGAAAATACTAATAATCTTGAAGGTGTTGAGTACTTTCAAAAATTCGATTAGCATTTTCCTAACGTAAATTAAAAGCTTTTGCAAGGGAAAAAGTTTTTAAATATACAAATATATATGTACATACACACATCACAAATCCATGCAATCATACATACACACATACATACAATATTATTCTTAGCTCTTTCTCCATTCTAAGTGTATATGTATGTATGTACATCTTTCCCCACGCATAATTAACACATCTTCTATTTCGTTAGAAGTATTGGTATCCAAATTAACTCCACCTGGTTCTACATGGACGTACATTCTAACTTACTTCTATATACATACATACATAGAATCGTATCTCTTCTTCCGCAAGCACTACCATTCATGCATATTTTTATACATATACATATATGTATATGCCTTTTGGAGTCGCATATTCACAAGCACTAAATTGATTTACTATATCGCTTGCATATGTTAAACACGTTCTATCTGCAATACGCTTAGAGTTCAACAAAAAGTTCAATTGAAAACAAACAATGAATGACAAGTGCAAAAATAATAAACAATAATTCTGTGCACAGCAATCGGAAGTAAGAAACAAACATTTTTGGTGGTTTGTTAAATGGTTCAATAAACTACTTATACACATACGTACACATGTATGCATTCAATTGCATGGATTAATGTTCATTTCGTGCATACACAAATACAAACACATACACACGTAGATTTACTTGGTATGATATTGTCGTAAGATATGTATGTACATACGCATCTGCATTTCAATGACTTTTAAAATTTTTTGTTTGTTCATAACACAATATTTTGTTTTCCAGTTTAGGACTTAGAATCTGTGTAGATAAAACAAGTTGACAGTAATGTTTTATTAAAAATGTTTTATTATCTTATATCTTATATATTGTATTCATTCATTAAGTAATAAAGATATCATATTTCTAAAAATATTTTAGAAAAGCTCTTTAGTTGATTTCGTTTTAAGAAGATATTCGGATATATTATTTTTCTTGAATCACACCTTTAATATATTATTATATGTATGCGTGTGTGTATGCACATATATAAGTATGTATGTACCTTTATATGCATGAATTTGTAAGAATTTAGATATGAACATAGTTAAAATACTTGCTGTTAATATAATAAACTGGTACATGCTCCATCTTGGACTGACTTAGTTTCATTGTTATGCAAAGAAATCCAACATTTTTACTGTTATTAAAACAGGAATCGAGAATTATAATCTATGTAAACAAATAAATGCAGCATAAATAATTTGAACGTATGTATTTCCCATTGATCGTACATTATACGAGTATATTCCAGCAATCAATTTAAAAAGAAAATTATTTTTTGCAATTATTTCAACTAAATGGCAACCTGATGCTATTTGAAAATAAAGTAAAGTTTTGAATTTATATCTTACGGAAAACTTAAAAATAAAAATATGATGTATATAAAGTGAGATTGTGATTTGATGCACGAATTGAACGGAAACATTTTGCATTTGAAAATAAATTAGCATGGAAAAGATCTTAAAAGTGTCACTAATTAATATTAAACAAAAATGTCTGCTGAATAATTGAAATGTAACTAAAGTAACAGATGTGCGACCCATAATATTTTCAAGTTATTTTTAAACCACTCGTTTCTGTTGTTCTTGATTTATTTTATAACAAATTTGTTCAAACAACTTCGTTTATTGAAATTACGAGTACAAAAAATTTCACATTGAAACACTTACATTTTGATAGGCCTACGCCCCAAGCTGGTTGATACTGCGTCATAATTCAAAGTAGATTTTTGTAATTCGTTAAATTTTTTTATTAAAATCAATATTTTTATTTTTCCTTGTAATGGTATATAACTGGAAACATGAATTTCCTTTTTCAATTTTATATGTCTCACTTCCCGCTTTTGTTGCAGGCTTTTTTTACTTCTTATTTTTTCGATCACTTTTAATATCTTTTTAATTTAAATTTCTTTTTTGTTAACACGGTTATTTTAAACATTTATCTCATAAAAATAACTCAAGTCCTTAATATTCTTAATTATCTCTATCAGTCAGCTTTTCTTTTCGGCAGTTCCCAAAGTTTTTTTAAATTACAAGTTCGTTTTCCCGTTTTTTTTTTTTTGTAATGTCTTTTATATTTTTGAAAAAACACGTTCGCGCCTTACGAACGTTATATTTCAAATGAGACAAGTTTTTAAAATATCTTTAGTTTATATACGAAGATAAGCCGTTATTGTTAATTATACTTACGAGAATTTGTGTGTTTGAGTGCAGAGAACAAGCCGTTGTTTCGCTATATTGGTGTCGGTAGAATTACTGGCTAATACATCAAAGCCTTGGTGTACAAGTAACTTACTCCAACATATTCTGTTAGTGGAACTCCGCAATATTTGACAATATGAGAGTTCGTTATATATTGCATGAGGTGCGAAAATATATTTTTGCATATTTTACTTTTAACAGCATATTTTTGTTCCTCAAAGCAATTGTTCTTTGCATTTGCCTTTCGAAAATCCGCTACATATCTTTATCAAAAGCCGGCGGAAATATATACCGATGGTAAGAAAAATCATTAAGACCAGGACATATGTATATATAGCTATGTAACTATATACATTTATACACACACACACATGTATATATATATATATATATATATATATATATATATATATATTATGATATATATATATATATATATATATATATATATATATATGCATATATATATATATATATATATATAAATATATATATATATATATATATATATATATATATATGTATATATATATATATATATATATATATATCATTATATATATATATATATATATATATATATATAGATATATATATATATATATATATATATATATATAACGTAACAATATACACATATATATGTATGTATACATACATACATATATATGTATATACGTTATATATATATATATATATATATATATATATATATATTATTTATTTTGTTTTTTTCTTGTTTTGTGATGCTTAATATGTTTTTTTTTTTGAGAGCATAAGCTGAGAGTTTTATGATTTTTAAATCACGTTAGGTCTACTGACGATTTGGTGTAAGAACAGTAATGCTCTTAATTTAGAAGTTTATAAAAACTTCTTTAATCATAGCTTTTCTAAAAATTTTTAAAGCTTGCGAATAAGCTAAGAGATGTTGTTATTTTGAAATATTCTACGAACCAATGAAATGTAGGCATATAGAAGTACTTAACGACTCAACTAACAAAGCACTTGTTTATGTGTGTATATCCTTGCAAATAGCTATTTTTACATTTTCATAACCTAATCTAATTCTGGTGTGCTGTCCACATAAACAAATGTTATGTGAGTGGATGTCTATCGTTGAAAGCTTGTATAATAAAACCGGTCAGGTCTTCTGGTGATAGCCGATGTTAATGGTTCTAGTGCTGTTATGAGCCTTTTTATTATAGAGTGCTAATCTAATATATAATACGAAAAACCTGTACAACGAGCATTAGATGTTTTAACCACTTTCCTATGTACGTATTCAATTTAACATGTATGTGTGTACGAATGTAACTTTTGGTTGGAGATCTTTCAGTGTTATGAGCAATTTCATGAGATGTGCGCCCGAAATATATTTTATTTGACGGTGATGAGCGATCTTGAGCAAGTTATTTTCAGTCACGACAAATATTAAAGCTCTGAAGATTGTGCATCATAACAGTAAAATACATCAAAGCTGCATAAATAACGATTGAAACTCTTTGGAGTCGGCAATACAAACTTGTATGTCTACTTAATAGTTTCATTAACCAACAAATTGAAGTTGAGGTTTTTAAATCGAGCTCAGTTGCAATTCCTTAGAGGTATTGGAATAATATTCACTTGATTTAACCGGCATATTTTCATACATAATTGTGTTTTTGCGTGTAAAAATGAACTATGTAATCATGTCATCTCTTAATTAACATAACGCTGTAATTACCCTATATTAAAAGCTTTATCTAACTTAAATTCCAAATTGTATGAAAACTTTCACCAAACAGTTGCAATACATACTTGTATCACAATATACATATGTAGATATGTATATATTGTAAGTGAATTTATTTATAAATTGTACAGGCTTAAGTATATACAATTTATTTAATCTACTAATAAATAACAATAAATAAATTATACTTGTACGATAAATTCTATGATATGGTTTTATTGATGGCAAAAGAGCTACAGAGTTTGAAAAAAATATGATAAGTTATATATATATATATATATATATATATATATATAGATAATAGTTATGAAAGATTTTGCCTTTATTAGAAAAGTATTATATTAATATAATATGTAAGTATGTATTCTTAAGCACTTGTGAAAGTTAAAGTAAGTAAAGGTTTCGCAAAAATTTAACATTTAAGAATCGCTTTTTCAAACCGATGTATATTTTTAATTTTGCAAAATATGTATGTATATTAATTTCAGGTCTAAAGAAAAGCTGAGAAATTACATTAACAAACTGCACTGTATTTCTAATGAGTTTACGAGTATATTGTGTCATTGAAGTCCAGGTTCACTGTGGAAGTTTTTGGTGACAAAATTATTTTCAACTTCCTTTTGAAACCGACTAAATATCTGTTTCAACAAATTTTTCCAAATTCTTACATATATATTTAGTTTATGTAAAAAGAATTTATTACTGCTTAAAACTGAAAAATATATAGTACTTTTGTATCTGTTAAGGTTGCAAAGATATTAAAAGTTAAAATTGGCTTTCCAACATTAACTTAATGCCAGATCTAATCATATTTGAAGTTTTGCAAATGGATCTATCCACACCGAGATGGAAAGCCATTCTGTTAATAGAGAAAGTACACTTTCTAAAATTATAATATACAAGGGTAAAATTGATATATTGAAAATTTCTTATTTTTATTTTGTAATATTCTTCACATTTATGCCTATTACGACAGTACACATCGTATGAAAACTATATCAGCAACTTATTAATACCAAAATATAAAATAAGATCACAAAAAATCGAATAATGGTAACAATTTCATTTTAACTTATAACATCTCTTGTTATCAGTGACCACCGATAGTTTGATAGCTAAAAGATATATAAAAGTATTCCACTATATTTTAAAAGAAGTTGATTCAAAAATTAATTCTTGCTCGCAGATTTTTCAATCTTTCTAGATGCAGTCAAAAACGAGTTATAAATTTTGCCGTGTTCGAGATACCATGTTTATACATCAGAAAGATGAAATCTATAAGAAAAAAATGTTGAGATATTTTCAATTTACTGAGTTCTTGGAAATTCCGTGTTTTTTTAGAGAAATTCGTTCAGACTTACAACTTGAATTAAACTATAATTAAAGTCTTCTTTGTTCAACATAATTTTCATTATTGCTTTTGTAGCTTGATTTCACCTCGATTGTACTTCAGTTTTAAGTTAAACTAATAAGCGTGTGTGTAAATATTTCAAATTATGGCCGATACGGTTTTTATAGAACTCAATTGTATTTAAAAGCTAACAATTATATGTTGTCATAAAGAAAATAGTTGTTTTATATCTAGAGGACTATCTGCATCACACATATTCTCACAAAGTTCAAAAAGTTACTTTGGAAGTACTTGTGTGCAGGGCATGAGTATTGAAAATCAATTTTGAAAACTTCAAATTAACACGATTACACAAATTTCTGATATGACAAATTTGTGAAATTGCTATTATTGAACTCTTAGCAGTTATCAAAATGAATTCATTCCAGTTTGTTTCGACTGATGAATTTAGTCTGTCAAAATCGGCTAAAAATATTTAAAATGCTTAAATAAGTTTCCTTGGCATTATTTATTATTAATAAAGGCTGAACGTGAAAAACTACCTAAGTGCCAAATATACGAGTATGCATATTTTGATTTTGTACATCATTTATACAAAAGAAACTCATAGATCACAGGTTTTTGTCTAAAAAGTCAGATATACTCGTTCGCTGCTGTCTTACTAACCGGTCACGATATCAGATCTACATATAATATAAACAATTATTGTAGAAGATTTATAAAAAATGCAACGGATATTTTAAATTAAACATAAAAGTTTTATAAAACTTCTTTGATATTTTTACATTCAGAGAAGTGCCCCGAAAAACTGC
Source organism: Linnaemya vulpina (assembly GCA_963675445.1). Taxonomy (NCBI): domain Eukaryota; kingdom Metazoa; phylum Arthropoda; class Insecta; order Diptera; family Tachinidae; genus Linnaemya; species Linnaemya vulpina. Next base: position 119,008,938 of record OY776276.1, on the reverse strand, counting down.
ATCGTGCCCCGAAAAACTGCAGCGTCTCTAATGTACTCACATAAAGATATATTTTTATAAATTCGTCACCAACATCATCATCTCATGGCAGACGCAACTACTTTGCAACAGACAAAAATTTATTTACCATACTTTCAAAATTAAAACAATTAATTTGTTTTTTATTAATTAGCAGATGGCTTTTGAATGTTGAATTTTAAAGATTAATTATATCAACATACACACTCGCACATATCATATACATATGTACACATACATATGTATGTACATATGTGACAATAAGTATATATTAACAATTGAAATTTTGCACAAAATATGTTCTAGTTCTTCATAAATTGTAATATTTTATAGAAATCGTAACTGCATTTTACTGGTTCACTTCATATAATTCAATGTGTTTATAACGAGACTGAGTGGTGTGCCAGTATAATAAGTGAAATCATACTGGTAATAACTGGACATTAAATAATTATTTTCCAATAGTTTAATTCCCAATCACTCTCAAAAAAAAAAAAACAAAAAAAACCAGAATTCTATCACTGTTCCTCTACTACATACAAAAGCCATTTGAAGACACTGTAGGGAAGCCACTTACTGAGTAAGATTGTGGTAGTGGAAGAATTTGAAAAGAAATTCAAGCACCAAAACAGAAGTACGAAATAGTTCCCATAAGCATAAAGAATGTAAGAATAATTATAACAGCATTAAAATTATAATTATAATAACAATAATAATGGTAACACTAATCATAATATATTTCCTAATAATAATTATGTTTGCAAATATCAACATATTAATGTATTAATTCATCAATTGTCCAAACACTTTTCGAACGACGATGTAACTAAAACTCTGATATAATTACAGTAACATTTTTTGTCAGAAAATATTTATAAAAAACTAGAAAAGTAATAGCTATGCTATCTAGGGAATAAAAACAGCAGTTGCAAGATACATGGGTAAACTAGAAAATTACATTGAGGGCATAATTCTTAAATATGTGTAAAACATCGCCTCCTCAGCTATGTGGATGAAAACACCCGACTAAGACCGGCAGACCGTAAGTACCAAAACGATACCTTCTGTGATGCTGATGAAATCAACAGTTGGATGATCAAAGCCGCGCCTGGGAAGCAGATATAGTTTATGAGCTAGGAACAAGAACTAGAATTGTACGGCGGCTTATTAATGCAAAGTAGATTATAATATAAAAAATAATAAATTAATATCATTAACAATGGTCACAATGATGATAACAAACACAGTAATAATAATCATTGTTATTTAATTTTCTATTACATTAGCAACGACTAGTACCGGGACTAGTCCTTTTGATAGAAATATCTTGGATAAGAAAATTTCCAGCAATAGAGCTGAAATTTGATATGATGTAATATGATAATAATAATAATATTAAAACACAACCTACTCAGGGCAGATTTCCTATCAACAGTAATAAGCTCTATGGGAACAATACCCAAAATACAACTATGAAAAACTAAGAGGGAAACATTAGGATAACGGATATAAGAGATGGGTTTTATCCCAACAGAACATAGTCTTTTGTGTTAGACCCGTTACGTCAATTCCAGCACAAACTAGGAGTGTATAATTTTATAATAGTAATTATAATATATAATTCTGTTGATATACTTGTACCAATATGTCTTTAGATGTACCAAAAAATGTGCATAATTATAATATTATATCCATTCCTGTTCTAAACATTTTCTTTTATTACAAGCAAACATTTCTCGGTACACTCGTGCGTTTAATATTGAAAAGATTAACTTGGCTTTTATTTTATTAATTAGCAGATGTCTTACATTTGTTGTTTTTCAAACATTAATTAAATGTGACAATAAATAAAAATATTGAACAAATTATGTTCGCGTACTTGATAAATTTGAATATCTTAAATAAATTGTTTCTGCTTTTTACTAGAACGCGTTTATTTAATTTGAGTATGTGTATATGTACACACACATACTATGCTCATGTACATTCATATGAGAAAACATATAATTATTGAGAATACCAATATAACAATATCACAGAGGAAGAGACTGCAGCCAATAAAAAAGTCAACTGTGGAAACCTCCTTTTACATTCAAATCGGAATATAGTGTCAGATAGATAGAATTTGTGTTGTAATTCCTAAAAATCGTATCGTAAGTTGCTACTTTATATATAATTAATGGATAATTACAACACTTACAACTTTTTTCTTTCAAAATAAAAAGGGTCCCACTTGCAGCGTCATTTTGGGAGTTTCCGGGTGATTTTATATATGACGCAATAACATACATACAAACATATGTATGCACATATAAAGCAATAACGCGTCCGTGAAGGAAACAATAATTTTTTGGTGTTTTATGTGTGTGCAATGTAGATATTGTAAAAACAGCTAAATAAATTGCCTTGCTAATTTATACTCTTGGTCGTTGAGCTAAAAAATAATGAAGCATTTATCTTTACTGCCTTTTATTGCGTTTCTTTTAAGATAACGATTTATATAAATTTTTTAGCACCCTTCAAAGAGCTTTTGCAAGGAACGCACTCACACACACATAGAAACCCAAGTTTTAGTTCGATGTTTTCAAAATACATACTGATTCGATAACACGATCTAATCTTCAATGTGTTGACGCTGAAGAATTATTACGTCAAATGCAGCTTCTGATCCAGTATTACAATTTGTTATATATATATATATATATATATATATATATATATATGTATATATATATAGACATATGTATATGCACATATATATATATATATATATATATATATATATATAAATATACATATATATACATATATATATATATATATATATATATATATATGTATATATGTGTATATATATATATATATATATATATATATATATATACATGTATATGTATATCGTCTCACTCGGCAATAAACTAGCAACCTTATATATATATATATATATATATATATATATATATATATATATACATATATACATATATATATATATATATATATATATATATATATTTATATATATACATTTATATACATGTATATATATATATATATATATATATATATATGTATATATATATATATATATATATATATATATATAAATATACATATATATACATATATATATATATATATATATATATATATATATGTATATATGTGTATATATATATATATATATATATATATATATATATATACATGTATATGTATATCGTCTCACTCGGCAATAAACTAGCAACCTTATATATATATATATATATATATATATATATATACATATATACATATATATATATATATATATATATATATATATATATATATTTATATATATACATTTATATACATGTATATATATATATATATATATATATATATATATATATATATATGTATATATATATATATATATATATATATATATAAATATACATATATATATATATATATATATATATATATACATGTATATACATGTATATACATGTATATATATAAATATATATATATATATATATATATATATATATGTATATATGTGTATATATATATATATATATATATATATATATATACATGTATATGTATATCGTCTCACTCGGCAATAAACTAGCAACCTTATATACTCATAAAACTCTCTTCGTCAATACAGCAAAATACTTTTAACGCGTATCGTGAAGTTTGTTTCCAGCTGATATCATCCGTCCCAATTTTAAAACATGTTTCTACAATTGTCAGCATAACAACGAAAGCTATACGTGTAGTGTACGGTAAGGTAAAACTATGGCCGGACAAAATGATCATAACAACGAGACGGCATTAGTCAGCTGATTCACATCATTACGATACGATTACGGATTCTACTTTTAACTTGATTTAATTCTACCTTATGTGTTCTGTGGTCAGTGTGCTCTGCGTTTTGCTTTGTGTGTTGTTATTTAGTTAAAGCTGGTAAAACAGAGTTGTAGAACAAAAAGTTTTATGGGATAAATCTTAAAAAGAAATCATTTCAAAATGGAACAGTCACAGTTTGTTAAACAATAAATTATTAAATTGGACTCGCACATAAATATGCATGTAACTAAATTTATACATAATAAGTTTCTTATTATGTATTAAGTTTTTTCAATTGTATCACTTCAATATTCGGATTTGAAATTCGATATGGATTCAGTCTGGTTGGAAATCGGTGTAAATTACCAACATGTTGCTGAAACGAACCAACCCTTGCGCTATCAATTGATTTGTGATAAGCAGTGGCTGCAAATTTTGGAGAAGAAAAGAAAAATTGCTGATTTTCCATCGTATCCGAAGTTGGATAAAAAAGCCCATCCGCAGGGGGAGTTAGAACATCCGTGGTGTCGCATTCTGTTGCAATTGTATAAGAAAGAGCCTAACGTTAAGGTATACTCTTTGCAGAACAGTGTGCTGGATTCTGACATTAAAGAGGGTCATCCAAAATTTATCCCTCTATGCTACTCTCAAGGTGTTTATGATGTAACATCAAGTAATTTTAAAAATTTATGGGAAAGTTTTTACAAACGTTGTTCTGGAGTAAATATTAAATGTGGAAGTAAGCAACATAAGAATTTAGTTCACTCACCATCAGACAGCGTTTTGTCATACGATGTGGTATTAAAAGAATTAATATTAAGAGTTTTCAAGTGTTCAGTTATACATTGCAAAATAGATCGTTTAAAAGAAGATTCGACGGATGTAGGAGCTGATGATAATAGTCAGGAATGCCATCCGAATATAATGCGTGCTTTGATAGCTATAGAAACATCGTCGTACATTGCTGTTTTTTTCTATCCCCCGTCCATATCTACATCTTTGTACGACTGCATTACATTTAGTCCAGCTGTATTGAGCAACAACTATAATAAATCTCTATTTTTGATATATCAGCTACTTCAACTTTATAAATATTTTCACAGCCAAGGTTTAATTTTGGGAGATATATTTCTGCAGGACATTTTGCTAAATGAAAAGTTATGGATTATGCTGGTGCCTAATATAGCGTCCAATATATTTCGTATATATCAAGATGATGCTGTATCCCACTCTCCAAGTGAATGTACGGGGCACCAAGACTTAGAATGTGATCATATAGACGAGATCGGTAACCATTTATCTGTCTCAAATCTTAAGTTAGATTTAAAATTTTCCTATGATTTTAAACAACTATGCTTAAGAGACTATTGTGAAATGTGGTGCAATGGATTGCTGAGCAATTATGATTATTTAACCCTGCTTAACAATGCTGCCGGAAGATGCATGAATAATCCCTCCTATCACCACATAATGCCTTGGGTCACAGATTTTTCTTCGCGCAGTGGAGCCAATTGGCGTGACTTATCCAAAAGTAAATATCGCTTGAATAAAGGCGATACTCACCTTGATCTCATGTTCCAACATGCTGCACAACAGTCTCTCAAAGAAATGGAGCTGACTTTCCCTTCTAATTTACCTCAGATACCTCATCATGTATCTGATTTTCTATCAGAAATCACTTACTTTGTTTATATGGCTAGAAGAACACCTCAGCATATATTAAGGGAACATGTCAGACCCATATGGGTGCCAGCCGAATACCCAGCCTCTATACAAAGACTGCAAGAATGGACACCTGATGAATGCATTCCAGAGTTCTACTCTGATCCTATGATTTTCAAGACAATTCACGAAGATTTACCCGATTTGGAAATCCCCTCATGGGCATCTTGTCCAGAAGATTTTATTTGTAAGCATCGTGAGGTTTTGGAATCTCAATATGTCAGCGAGAGATTGCATCATTGGATTGACTTAAATTTTGGGTGTAAATTGAGTGGAAAATCTGCCGTAAAATCCAAAAATGTTTGCCTAACAATGGTGGATCAGCATAAAAATCTTTGCCAACGCGGTATTGTTCAAATTTTTACACATCCTCATCCTCCGAAAAAGCCGACTTCGATATGGTTTGACAAAATAGCTCCTAGAATGCAAAACATATATCCTGTCAAAACCAAAAAGTCTGAAAAGCCATTTAAACCGAAACATCAGCTCTTAAATAAAGAAGCTAAGCGGTTGGCGAGGAGTACAGAAAATTTAAATAGGTATACAGACTCCTCAGATACAATGGAAAAAAAATACTCAAATTCCTCTAAAACCTCACCAAGGTTGTCATTAAAAGTACCACCCTCGCAAGAGGAAACAAGTTCTAACTTTTATAAGACTACAAATTTTATAGAATTGCCTAATGATTATAACCCTTGCGCTTTATTGCAATCATTGGAAACTACTCAACAATTTATAGCAAAAACATTTCCACGACAAAAGGCTACAGAAAACGTGCAAGAAAAAATTTACTCTGGCGACTTGCTATTTGAAGACTATACCGAGCATCACAGCTTTACTAACCAACTCTTTAATGAAGTTTCTCCTACAGTAAGTATTGTCGGGTCTACACAAAGGAGTAAAAACAAACTTTTAACTACAGCAAGACTCTTGCCATTAACACATAAAGCACCACCACAAACACACTGGATAGAAAAAAAGCAACAGGATCTACAAATATTGGGTTGTTTGATTTTAGAAATATTCGCTTTAGCTAAGTTAAGGCCACTGATAGGTCACAATTTAACACCAAACTTTGAAGAAAGATTAAAAGCCTGTACCACTATCTTTGCTCTTTATAAACAAGAAATTCCTAAGTCATTGAGATCCGTAACACGTCAACTGCTTGGCTTAAATAATCAAGATATAACTACTGAAAACGGGCTTCCCTTGCCTTCAGCAAAACAACTATTGGAGCCAATATATCATAATCTGCTCATACCTTTCCCTATTAATTACTATCCCACATATATCTTAATAAGTTCACTCCAATCATTTGATTTTACTTCCATATTACTTGAACTACATACGCATTTTCATTGTAACGGCTTGGAATGTAGTAAATATGTTGACATAGATCGATTGCGTGTTTTATATGAACGTAAAATAGCAAAGTGTAAAGTAATGTCAGGCTGTGCTCACATACGTCGTCTTTTGGATCCCATTGGATACGAACAGTTCTCATCTATTGAACTCTTGTTACCGCATATAATTGATTTATTAGTACAGGAACACACTTCTATACTGGCTGCCTGGAATCTTTTTGATGCGGTAGCCCAATCTCTGGGAGTTGCTGAAACGCAAAAGCTTTTACTGCAACCTCTTATGAAATTATATGACGTTGAAAGTTTTGAACGTGGCATGACTTCTGTCCGCAATCACGTTCTATCAGACTCCGTTTCAGGTAGTTTTGGACTTTTGCGTTTTTCCACTTGCAGCTCGTTTAAGTCGAGAAAATCGGTTAAGTTATATCACCAAATATTTTTGCTCAGACTAATGGTACGCTTCGGCTTGAAGTGTTTTTTGAGAAATTTCATAGCACCTCTCATAGAGGCAGTAGGAGGCTACAAGGAACCCGAAGACAGCAACGGGTTACACTACCACAGCACTATATTAGGTAGACGTCCCAGCAAGAATTTTAGTTACGGTACAACCGCTACATGTAATGAAGACGAGATGACTTTAACATCATCCCAAAATGACTTTGAGGACAATACTTTGTATGTAGATATGGATGGTAAGTACATTTTATTTATTTGATTATTATCTTTTACCCGCACTGTAAATAGCCTGTTTGGACGTGAAAATACATACATCTTGAAATAGCTCTCACGGTTAAAATATAGTTAACGGATTTTTTCTGTGACCGAAAATAACTGTTGTTTTTATTTCGGAGCAAAAATGCCCTTTATATGCATTTGGGAATTTTAAACGCATTTACATTATCGTAACCGATTACATTGAGCAAAATAGAATTTTGGTTATAAATAACCATTATCTCAACCAGAAAAATATTTTGTTTATAAATAACCAATAAAGCAACTAAAAAATGTTTTGGTTGTATGTTGGTTTATTATTGTAATATTATATTACTTCAATACATTTTTATACACAATACTTTTATTTCTACAATTTTTTTCCGGGTTCCGGGTATGGGAGAAACAGTAGTTATTTTTTAAATGTATGCCTAATTTTAAACGTTTGTCATCGCGAACTTTGTTTTCAGATTATATTGGACTCTTTTTCAACTGGAACGATAAATCGGTTGGGATAATTGTATTTTTAATTACATTGAAGCTGACAATTTTAATTTAATTAAATTTAGTTTAAAAATTTTATATCTCCATATACATTTTCAATATCCTTTGAACCCTCATAGGATTTAAACATGGACTTTGCCATTCTGATCGATCCAAAATGAATTCATTTCCAATGCTTGTTTGTGTTTTAGAAGTCATGTATTTTATTTAGACTTTCGCTTCTGAAAAAAAAGAAATACTTTTTAACTTTATACTTACATGCATATATACATACGTCTGTAGTTAAATATAATTACCGTTAATATATCTTTTGTAGCGGCCCAATCAAAACCAGATATTGAGGGTGTCTTTTGCTTTGAAGATGACGTCAATTCAGATCGTATATCAAACTGCGATCATATATCCAATAAATCTCTGGAGTATTTTGACATGCGGCCAACCACTGCTGAAGAAGCAAAAGAAGACGATGAAAATCAACTTGAAAAAAAGCAAGCCATATCAGAAATTATATATGGCTCTAAAATATCAAATAACTCATTTACCGAAGCAGACAAAATTTCCTTGAAAAGTCAAAATAGCAACAGCGACTCGATGATGAACGCCAACCATCTTGGGCCTCGTTCACCAACTATAGCTATTCCAGATAATGTATTTCACAGATCTTATCAACTTAATACAATCGACTGCGATATTGGCTCGCGGAAAAGCATCGACTCCTTTGAGATTTTGCAGAATACTGCCGAAGAAGAGCTAAAACTGAAGAGAAGAGAAAGCAGAGCCAAACGGTCAGAAATAGATGTTACTGACAACAAAAAATCTAAAAGGATACAAGAAAATGCAGATATATTTTCTCAAGAAGCATCTGATTCTCTACAAGCTTCGGTTATTTCAAAGATGTCAGAAGAAAAGTGCTTGCAAAATAATTGTATCTCTGAAATGAGTAGCAAAAGTTTGATATGGCTTTCACATCGCTTGGGACCAGTTTTGACATCAAGGTTTATTGCAAAAAATTTGCTTAAAATGCTTACTTTATGTTACGTGGGTCAAGAAAACCTTTTGCCTGAAATGGGACCCTTAGAGGATACACATGTTTTAAATTATTTTACAGTAGCAGATGCCAGAGTAGTGGGTGATCGTAGTGCTGTACGCGTACTCGAATGTTTGATGGCTATTGCTGCTCTTTATGGCGAACATGTGATATTATTTCAATATTTTCCTCACATAACTGAATTGGTAGCAATGGGTACAAAGCGTATTACTGGCAGTTTAGAAGGAGCTTTAATCAGCACTTTACAGTTGTTGAAATATTTAATACCCTGTCTTACAGACGCTGCAATTATGGAATATTTAAAGGTAAATAATATTTGGCAAATATAAAACCGCTGCGACAACAAAGATAAAGAAAAAAACAAACTAAGTGCTTAATAACTTTGTCGTTATTTTTGCTTTTGGTTATAAAATGCTTATAATGACGAGTGGTAAGAGTAAAAATATTAAATTTGACAGAATTTACCTGGTATTCGGAACGAATTATTATTATAATATTATATATTATATTATAATATTAATCAAGCTTGTGGTCGTTTTTTATTTAGTCTAATTTTTATTCGATATTTCGTTAGCAGTTTGTTATTTCCTGAAGATGTTAATAAGCTGTTAACGAAATATCGAATAAAAATTAGCCTAAATAAAAAGCGACCAGAAGCTTGATTAATATTACAACAAGCTGATAAGGTCAATAAAGATAAATCAACATTATATGTATATAATAATATATTATATATGTATATATATATATATATATATATATATATATATATATATACATATATATATATATATATATATATATATATACATATATATATATATATATATATATATATATATATATAAGTATATATATATATATATATATATATATAGATAGATATATATATATATATATATATATATATATACATATATATATACATATATATATATATATATATATATATATACATATATATACATATGTATACATATATATATATATATATATATATATATATATATATATATATATATATATACGTATATATAGATATATATATATATATATATATATATATATATATAGATAGATATATGTATATATATATATATATATATATATATATATATACATATATATATATATATATATATATATATATATATACATATATAGATATATATATATATATATATATATATATATATACATATATATATATATATATATATACATATATAGATATATATATATATATATATATATATATATATATATGTTTAACATCATACGACGGCTTTTGAGAGTTGGTAATTTCATTAATGCTAGTCTACTAGTGTATGATGGAAGGTTTGTGGAAAAGCTCCATTGAAGGCCACGTAAACAAAATAATAAGAATTGCTTTTTCTGCGAATAAAAAATGTTTAATTTAATTTTTAGGAAACTTTTCTGGACTCGATGTTGTTGCCTATCCTACGCTTTCTAGCATCATCACATATTCTAATGCCTAGCGGTTATTTGGGACGCTCAGTGTTATCGCGAAAACTTTTAGATGCCGTCTACGTTTTAAGTGTACGTCTTGGTCCCGATATGACTAGGGAACATTTGTGTGATACAGTTTTAAGGCCGTTTTTTCTTATTTTTGATAAAGCTTATGGAGAAACGAATAATTTCAAAACAGACTTAGATATTTTCAGCATATCACCACCAACTCAATATCAGCAATCATCAAATAAAAGAGAATTAGAAGAATTACGAGATGTATTTTCACCAGCTTTAGCTTACAGTGCATATTTGAATTTTTTGCGATTCCTCGGCGAAGATATAATGAAAAAAGCTGTTTTGAATATAGATTTTATATTAACACTTTGTCATGAGTTTGAATCACCCGATTATAAAGCATTTTCCAGTGTACCTCGAAAATCAAGTGATGCGGTCGATTGCCCTACAAGTACTTTTCTGGAATCTGGACAACAAGAAGAACAACCCGCCAATAGTTTTGGTACTCAGGTTGTGGGTAATCGCATAGAAGTCGCCAGTCCAGTAGCGCAGACGTCCCCTAGGGTAAAATCGAACTGTACTCTGTTTCAATGTATTGATAACACAGAAGTTTTGGATATAGTGGCGTATAAATTCGAAAATTTACCAAAAACGCGATATTTGAAAGGAAATTGGTTGGCATATTGGCGTCATGAAATAACGCGTTCAGACAAGGATATTGCATTAAATTTAAAACAAATTAAATTGCAGTCATTTGTTGGTCACACAAATTCGGTGCGGGCGATTATAACATTGGACAATGAAAATAGTTTTATATCAGCATCAAAGGTAAGTTCTTAAATTATTTTCAATACCCTAAACCGGTAATTTATTTCCGAAGATTAAGATATGTAAGTGCATACATACTTATTTATTTCAATTGAAAATCATACTGTGTTATTCAATGATTTTTGTTAAAAAATCACGCAGATATCACAACGACAAATATATACAAAACGTATCCTTAAGTTTTTATAGTTTTCGTAGTGCTTTCTTAGTCAATCTTTGGTATAGGTTAAGATATTCATTTCCTGTTTATGTACATATTTAAGATACTTTTATAATATGTTTGTAGAATAATCTTTTCTTAGTACATGCTCTCTTATTTTTCATACAACTTTTGGTTTATGATTCTTTAACTTAAATATTTGTGTAATAATAAATTAATGGTTAACTAACTACTTGAATAATCTATTAAAATCGTTCACGTGTAAGGGAACAGGAAATAAGACAAAGAGTCCAAAGATTGATTTGCACAATACAACGTACTATAAACATTATCACACATATTCTTTTTAGGACAAAACTGTCAAATTATGGTCACTTCGTAGCGAAGGAGATGGCACAAAAGCAACAAGCTGTCAATTCACCTATACAGCTCATAAAAAATCCGTACATTCCTTAACTTTTCTTGATTCTATGCGATTTGTAGTTTCATGTGATTCCGGAGTACACATTTGGGATCCGTTTATTGGAAGACCCTTAGGCATGCTAGATTCACCTAAACATAATCCAATAACCGTAGTAAAGAGTTTCCCTTCTCCAAGTCCTATGGTTTTAGCCGGCACAGCTGAAGCTTCTATAAAGATAATTGATTCACGCTGCATGGAGTATGTTAATGAATGGCGTGTTAGTGCGAACACACAAAGTAATGCTACCGTTAGATGTTTAACGGTTGCTCCGTCAGGTCATTGGGTGGCTGTTGGCTTGTCTTCAGGTTCCATAGTAATGCTGGACACACGTACTGGAATGATTATAAACTCCTGGCGTCCCATGGAATGTGATTTATTGCAGCTAGCTTCACCCAACGATCAACAATTAATAAGTTCGGCATTGGATCATAGTTTGGCAGTGTGGCATGTTCACGACGGTATTCTGCATTATCAACTGACGTATGTAGTAACATATATATTGCTCTAAGTATGAAATAGCCTAATATACATCTTTTTTGAAGGCCACCTGCTGAACCTGCTCATTTTCTACAAACTATTGGTTCCGAATTAGTATATGCCACCACCGGTAACCGCATTGGCATATACTCTGATATCAGTAGCTCGCATGCCTCTCATAATGTATCCAAACTACGGTCAGACAATTTTAGAGGAGTTTTAACTTCTTTATCTGTTTTACCTCTAAATCACGCTTTTCTCGCTGGCAATGAGAGTGGCAATATATCATTACTGTGTTAACATTATACAAACAAATTACATATTTTTATTCTAATAATTTCTTATCTTATTTCCAATTTCCAATACACTACAATAGAAAACCTTTTAATTTAATAAATAATAATTGTTATAATAACATATATATGTACATTAAAAATAGCTTAAGGAAATCAACTTAAAGAACCAAACGCAAATATTGTGGTTGGATTCCAGCCGATTGATAACATCATTTCACTGAAATTTTACTCACTTCATATGTTAAAAAAAATAAATAAATGTTCCATTTTGTAGCTTATATACTTTTAGCATTTTTCAGTTATATATTTAGCATTTTTTATTTATCCAAAATATTTATATTTTCAAAATAATAATCTTAATTTCAAAATCTACTACAATTTAAATCTGTAACCCCGGGAATAATGGAATGGAAATTAAAATCTGGTGTCACTATGTTTATGTGTCAGAAAATATGTTAACTTGCAGATTAATTTGCCTTGGTTTAAATGTAAATCTGAGATGAACAAATACAAATTTGTAAAAGTTTTCGTTGTTACAGAAATTTCTTCAGTGGCAGGAACTAAATTCATATAATTAGTTAAATAGGAATTCAACAGTAGACTTTTGGGCAAAAGTATGTATATGAATATAAAAATGCACGAAATGAAAATCCCTTCAGTGAATTTTAGCCACTTTGGCATTGAAGTTCCTGGTTTTGCCATTTAGCAACGCGGAAGTCAAAATGTTTTTTTAGTGGCATGAATCTCATAAAAACGAAAATTATAAATAGAGTTAGTTTATATTCGGAGTGGTTTGAAAGGTTTCGAAAGTTTCAAAATAACGAACAATATATAATAATATATATTTTTCGATATTCAGGAAATTATTTTCTATTGCCATTAGCGAAATATCGAAAAATATATTAATATAAAATAACCTCAAAACTCAAACAAATCTATTAATTATTAGGAGAAAAAATGTTAAAAAATTACACACAAGAATCATATTTATAGCTAAAATTTATTTATTTATTGTAGTCAATGGATGTAATCCTTACAGATTATTAATATGATATATGATAGGAAATACTAATTAATAGCCATTTATAATTGAAGCTACTTTGATTTTTTGTTAATTTTATAATAATATAATTTCAGCACTATTTTTTGGCAGTTTATGATTCTTTATAGCATTATTTTAAGGCCGATTTAGCTGTAAAATATATTTGGATATAGTCACACTGGTTATCTGAGGCTTCGAAATTTACTAGTGCGAGTGAGACGCAAAACTCCCGAAAGAGAGTAAAAGATCAGTGGTCTGGTTGCACTTAAAATATAATTGCCAACGAGGTTTGATGTTGACTAATTCAGAACTGCTTTGCGACATATTTTTGAAATTTTTTTGCATTGATATTTGCAAAGTTAACAGGAAGTGATCAGGTAATTCGGTACTTTTCCGATATTAAGGCAAATTAATAACGTACCACGGTGGATTAGTAGTAGTAATTTCTGTTAGACTGTGCAGCTTGCCGCCCGGTTCAAGGCTGATGAAATGTTGTGATCTGAGTTAAAGATTGTGACGGCGTTTCTTTAATCGGCTTCGGTGGGCTAAATGTACTTTCTCTATGGACATAACTTACAATTTGGTTTGTGCGGTGTTAAAGTGTATTGATAATTGTGATACATCTTGTAAATAAAATACAATAAGTAAATCGGCTTCGCAATTATTTCTATTAAACATGATTTTAAGATGGTTAACAATAAAATTAATCATAGTATGTTTGAATTACTCCATTGGTAAGTTTCCAAAGAACCGGAGAGGACAAAAAATTTGTTCAGAATTTAATTCACATGCATACACACATATAACAATTAACCAAATGTTTCCATTCAAGCGCGAGGTTGGGATGTTTTATATGTGTGTTTTGAGTATGTCTAAATATGAATAAAATTTAAAGATTAATTCGGAGAATATATAAATCATCGAAAAAGAATCACTAATTCCTTCAGGTTTTTAAATAAAGTACGTATACATTTATTCGTTGGTGGAAAGGTTTTAACTCAAATAATTCCGATTTTGCAGGAGAAGCTAAAACAGAAAGTATATTGATCATAAAATCGTTTTTTTTTTTATACTGGTTATCAAAATTTTTGAGAAACGTATTTGAATTTCATAACAAATACTTAACACCATCTACTTATATTTATAAGATATCTTAAAGATGAGTTTGACTCGAGCAAAATGCATGGCCTTGGCGTATTTTCTTTGGAAAATAGATTTAAGTCAATTCAATAAACAAAATTGGAATGTTATGTCCTTTTGCTTACAAAATCTTGAAAATATATATATTTTTTAAAGTCGGTGGTAATAATCGTATCTATACATGCACGTTTTCATAATACATATGTATATACATAGTTAATACAATATAGTATATGAGAGTAAAAAATATTCTAAATACAAGAAAAATAAATAAGTTTGTATTCCTATCGACATATCATTTATGCAGGCACATAGAATAATTTCATTTCAAATTGTTTTTGACTCAAAATGTACATTTTGATAACCTTTTCGAAATAATCAGCGTTCATTCTATAATTAGAATAAAATAACTTGATTATGTACACATATGTATGTATATGTACATCCTCAGAACTATATATGTCCATACATATGTATGTGTAAATATTCATACGTAGGTTTGTGCGTCCATATAATAGAAATCTTTAAATGCTTAATGTCATCTTTGTACCTTATTTCCAGCTCGTCTTTACATTCTTTTTGTTCGATATAATTTTATCGATATGACTTTATTTTATTTTTTGGGTTTTGCCTTGTATAAGTTTCATAGCCTATGATTTTTTTTAATTATTTCATATAAATTTTCAAATGGTATGATAAGATGAGAGATATGAAACTTTTCAGAACTGTGGTTGAAGTCTACTGATGATTTAGTAAAAGCGTCAATGAAGTGCATATAGACAGACATTGCTTAAGCCTCAACAAATAAACTTCATATTATAATAGTACAATGGCAATATTGATATATTAATATTATTAATATTACTAATATTGATATTATTAATATTAATATTATTAATATTAATAAATATTGATATATTATATGATTACATAAATATGTAGATATGTACTAAATTAAAAAAATGGAATATGTATGTATATCGAATATTAATCGCCAAAAAACCACACCGACTCTTCGAAAACAGTTGTTGGACGAAAATCGATTATTTACAATAATTTTGAACATCTATAAAAGTATCGAAGTCATGTCAAGTCCCGTTATGGAAATACAGCAAAAGTAATTTTTAGGGATGTGACCTAGGGTAGAAAAAATCGATTATTTAAAACTCGATTCTTTTTGTTTGAAAATAAATCGATTTGTAAAAAATCGAATTTCGAGGAAATAATCGATTTTTGTAGATAATTCGATTTTTTTGTATGAAAAACGCTTATTCGATATATTAGTGAAAGTTATGAGCGATTAATTTAAAAAAATCATTTTAGATAATTATTATTAATTATATAAGTATAATAAATAATATATAATAAATTAACCAAATATATAATAAATTAACCAAAGGACGAATTTTAGATTATAAATACAGATTCGAATTATTCATATACAAATTTTCAGTACTCTTGAATATTTTATTGCAGTACAGATAATATAACGACAATTGTTTGGTCACAACATTAATAAAATACAAAACGAATCACTTTCTATAATTCAAGTTTAGACGATAAAAAAAAACTAATTTGATTTATTATTTATCAGTATCGTTCAGAATTTGACTTAAAAAGATAAAATAAATTGAAGAAGATAAATAGTGAATAAAATGACAATCGTTTGGTTTTAAATGACAAAATTAAATTACAAAACAAATCACTCTTTAAACCTGATTTTTTATCGACGTGTTTACATTTAAGAAACTTACTCATTTTTTCATTCATCGCATAGATGGCATTACTTACAAAAATCGATTTAAAATGCGTAATTCATGTAATCGATTCATTAAAAATCGATTTTTACAATTAATAAAATCGATTACAAAAAATCGATAGTAAGAAAGAAATAATCGATTAAAACAAAAATCGATTATTTATTCACTTCCCTAGTAATTTTACTTTTTTTTCAAGTAAAGCTTAAATATTGTAAAAAAAATAGGATTTTAGTTAAACAGTTAAAAAAAAGCTTGCGAAGGACAATAAATGTGTAGCGGCAAATTGGGTTGAGGGTATATAAGATTCAAATGCTTTGCTTTTAAAATATTTTTATTTTTGGCTTATATTTCATGACATCAAAAATGTCGCAAAATATATTAAGCGCCCCAATTATTCATTGTCTTAAAACAAATTTATTAAATCTATTAATGTTTCATATTACAGTCTATTACAATGTACCTTTTGTTATGATGTACATTCGTTACGGTGTATCATGTTAATGTATAGAAAATGGCCCACGGAATGACAAACCTAATATATATATATATACATATATATATATATATATATATATATATATATATAAATATATATATATATATATATATATATATATATATATAATATATATGTATATATGTTTATATATACATATATATATATATATATATATATATATATATATATATATATATATATATATAATATATATATGTATATATGTTTATATATACATATATATATATATATATATATATATATATATATATTTATATATATATATATATATATATATATATATATATGTATATATATACATATATATATATATATATATATATATATATATATACATATATATATATATATATATATATATATATATATACATATATAAAGAAACTATTTTCAAAATTCGAAATTATCCAACAATATCATGTGCAAAACATATTTAATCCTTCCTATATTTGTTATTAAAGGGCTATATACATATATATATATATATATATATATATATATATATATATATAGTTTAACCCCCATATTCAAGTTATTTTAAATGAGTTTTAAATGTATTTCACTAAGAAAAATTTGATACAAAATATTCTTAAAATAGATTTGAAATGCGATTTATATTTTTATGAATAAGAAGGTATAATAAATGTTTATAGATGAATTACTCCATTATTTGCAATATTATAATTCGTTCATTTCATTTCTTTACAGCTAGTTCTCCGCTTATTCCCTTCGGGAGCCAACAGCAATATATTCTTGAAAATAAAGTTTCAGTGAAATATTTGAATACTATATCAAAATACGACACAAGTTACACTTTTAATTCAGTGCTGAAAATAAATTCTGTGTGGAATAATGAAAAGGAACAACTATTAGCTATTTATTTTACAGAAAATCGCGTTGCAGCTCCAGACAAAATGGGAAATGTAAAAGTACAACAAATTAATGAAATTCCCGACAGGCCCTTCTATATAAGTTTCATCGATAACAAGCCAAGTAAAGTGATAGCTCATTCTTCGAAGGATCAGTCGCTGCTAAATATTGAACGTGGCATTGCATCCCTTATGCATATCAATTTCGAAAGTGAATCTGCTAGTGAAATAGATATTTCTGGAAGCTGTAAGAACTTTTATAACATAAAATCTTCGACGCAACTGAATAAAATTAAGAGAGACTGTTCCCATTGGGACCTTAAAGTGAACTATCGTGGCGAAAAGCCTTTAGGTAAATATAAAAATACAATTCTTAGCTATAAATAATTACATTTATGCAGGTGTTCACCAAAATTCTTTGGAGAGAGTTAAATATGACTTGACTACAGATGGACAATTATTAACCGCCTCTTCTGTAGAAACTCATAAACTAAGTTTAGAAGCTCAACCAGAGGTTGGAAGTGAAGTGGAGTCTTTGTTTGTACTTAAACATAGAGCATTTACTTCTGAACCTGTAGAACAGCTTAACTTTAAATCTTCTGATGATGCTATTAATAGTTTATTGGATTGGTATAGAATTTTCGACATTGGAGCTGATGTGGATGGTGCGATTAGTGAACTCAAAGATGTTACAGCAAGTTTAAGAGCAATAAAATTATAAACAAATAATTTTTAATATGCATATGTTTTTCATACAATTTTAGTTAGAAGAAGAAATTGAAGCATTGGCTCATCAATTAAAAGATGATATGATTGGTAAAGAAGACTTAGCTGTGGCCTTCGTTAAACTTATACCGTTGGCGCGTATTACTAAACGAGAGGAATTCGTAAACATATTAAAAACAAACCAAGAGATACGTTCTCAACTCGTGGATCTTTTAGGCGCTGCCCAAACTATCGATGCTTATAATGCAATTAACGATTTCTTCGATTATAATGACAAATCGAACGAAGATTTATTGGAAAGATATTTTCAGTCGTTATCGGTTGGAACACATCCTGAAAGATCTATTATTGAAAATCTTTTTGAACTTCTATCGTCTACTGAGAGTGAATATCAAAATGAAAAACTTGGAGAATCAATACTTCTGTGCGTGACGTCTCTTGTACATCAATCTGGCTTTGATCGAAATGATTACCTTCTCGAAAATATCAGACAATTTATAATAAAAAAACTGTTAAATGAATGTGAAGAAACCATGTGCAAAACTCGCTACGTAAGAGCCTTACAAAATTTTAAAGATCCTTCAACCATTTCGATTTTGATAAATTTTGCATTAGAGGATGAAACTAAAACAGTTGTAGCAGCTATGCAGGCCCTAAAATCGTTCCCTATTAGACATTTCAATGATAATCATCGACAAGTGTTCACAAACATTTTCTACCAAATAAAAAAAAAATATGATTCCTCTGCTCGTACAATAGCTTTAGACATCCTTTTGGCAATGAAACCGACACCAGAGCAATTGGGACATTTATTGGATTATTTGGCTTCAGATGATCGCCAATTTGAAGTTAAAACTTATGCAATACAGAAATTGAATTTGTTGTCCGAAAAGTGCCCTCGCTTTAAAGCTTTATTAAAGCTTAAATTGTTCGAAAGACCACACATTAATAATTATCATATTGTTGGACAAAAAGGTGAGCAAAATACTACTCTTCTATATATAGAAAATTGATTGTTGCAAAATGATATGCAATTTAATGTACATATTGCCGCAAATCATAGATAGGCCGTAGATTTAAATACTTGTATCGTGAAAGCAGCCAACTTGAGCGTTATTGATTGCTGTGGTTGCAGATGAAATTCTTATACTACTGTATGAAATTTTCCCAAATATTGGAGTATATACTAAGTATTCATGTATACCCACATAGCACAACACTATTTTAAGCTGAAAATTTTGAATATTCATTTACTTTTTATTACAATATTATTGAAAGAAATATATCAACATTTTTCAGCTGGTAGAAAAACAGAATGATGAAACAGCTGAATGAAAGCTTTGCAAAGTAAATTTTCCCTGTGCGAATGGGGTCATAGAAAAGTAAATGAACAGGCTATTGTGTTCGTAACTTTAGACCTCTTCTGCACTGGCAAAATTTGTTTTGCAAATTTTTAATTCATGTGGTATAGAGATGAAATATTCAGCTATCCGTTTGTCAACAGCTGAATTAAAACTTTGCTAAGAGATCTTTTAGACAGGGCAGTATATTAAAAGCAAGTCTGAATAGGTTACTTCATTTCTCCTTTGTTATATTATTCTCAAAATGGCTAAAAAATTTACAGTATGAGTGTAAACAAACGAACGGTTTTAGAAGAGAAATTGCTTCAAGAAAAATTGTCTTTTCTAAAACTTGGCTAAGTAAGTCATGTTTTAGACAGTGAAGTTTCTCTTGAAGCAAGTCTGAGTTTATAGAAGAGTGAGGAAAGATGAAAGAAGATAGATACAAAGTTGCTTGTACCGAGAAAGATACTTCAATTCTTCTGTGTTATATCATTCCCATTATGGCATCGTATTAGATTTTCGCAAAAAAAAAATTAACACAAATTGCCTGAGTGTAAACAAACAAGCACTTGTAAAAGACAATGGAAGAAAAGTGCTTCAAGCAAAAATGCGGTTTAGGTTGAATTTTAGGGGGTAAAAAGTAATTAGAGCTAATTTAGGGTACAAAAGTGTGTGGGGAAATTTTAGGATTGTTTGACAAACTGATAATACAACAAACAAATTGAGTCAATCAGTCAAACAATATAAAAATAATTATAGAATAATTTTTAATATGTTATATACATATGTATGTATGTATGCCTTGGTTTAAGTCTTAATTTACTTTATTTAGTATCCACACTATTCCTACAGTAGATGATATATTACTTCATATAAATTTAAATTTCTTAGAAGCAGCAAAAAAATCGTAGAAAAAAAGTAAAGCTCTAAAAATATAGAAGAAATCATTCCCAAAAATACAAAAAAGGAATGGGAAAAAAGAAACTGAGTTTAAAGGCGATTTTTGAACATTTTTTATATGCGATTATAGGCACATTAAAATCGGATGGATTAGACGTCCAAAATTTTTTGGGAATGTCTAAATAAGAGTAACCACTAAATACCGGATCTTACGCTACTTGCTATTAATTACATATAAAACGCTATTACTTAATAAACATTTATCTAAATAAAAATACGCATAGTACAAAACTTTATTTCTAAAATAAATAATAACTGTAACTGCAATAAAATCGTTATTAAAAAATTCATAAAAATAGACACGACATATCTTTTGGAGCTTTTTATGTTCTTCCGGTGCCTAATTGGGGCACTAATATTTTCGAGTTAAAAATATTTTAGAAAACTTGCTTGCGGAATAATTCCTTTTCAAGGACCACGGTTTTCCTTAGTTAATTATGTTGCTACTTCTTAGGCGAAGGCATAACTCGTGCACAGTCAGTCAGAGTAACGAATAAAATACGGGTTAACAACAATGTCGCAATGGCCGTAGACGCTAGTCGGCATCTGTGAACCGATGCTTTGTAAATATATTTACAAAGTATTTTAAATACAATATACAATTCGCGACCAGCCAAATTACGTCATTCTATATCGATTGAAACTTGTATATCAATTGTTTTAAAATTTCGATATGTTGCAAATGTGGTTGTTTGTACATGATATTTTAAATTTTAGGTCTCACCACAGTTCTGTCTAGGGAGTTGTCTTGGGCGCCGGCATTCAACGAAAGTCTTCTCAGCATTCAAGAAATTTATAAGGGTGTTTTAAAACGCGGTTCTGTAGACTTAATACTATCTGCCGGTAAGGAGGAAACTAGCACATTTAAGGTAATATATATTAAAGAAATATTTAACGCATTTGGCAAATTCATTTACTCAAACATCAACATGGTTGTATGTATGTTGGGTTAGTTGTGTGTATGTTTGTTACAGGAAGCCAAACGGTAAGATCGTTCGTTTCAAAATTTAGGCACTGTCTTATCTACGAGCTCGAATTTCAAACACTAATATGTTTTACTAAATATTTTAAGCAATTAATAATTTACATTATTTTTGATAATTTTCTTTTGTTAACTATTTGCCAAAGAAATTTGTAAATAATCATTTATGTGTACATATAAAAATAATGAGGCAAAAAGATAAATACAACCACGTTTGTCGAACCGGAAAACTGTTTTCACTTCAAATAACGTCTATGGAAAAAAATACAACAATTATTTAAAAAATAGTTGAAAATAAAGTACAACTTAAAAATTTTTTAATAAAAACAATTTTCACTTATGTTCAGACCAAAGCAGCGTTTTCAAAACGCGCATAACCCATTTGAGCATGATGGTGTTTTCCTATTTTTCGCGGATACGTTTGAACATTGACGTAAAGAAATTGAGCGATATGCATTCGTACATACCCACACACATACACATACATACATAAATGTATGTATGGATATGTACATGGATATACATATGTATGTATATATGTTTCTATATACATATATGTTCCTATATATGTATGTACATATATACATATGTATATATATATATATATATATATATATATATTTATATATATATATATATATATATATATATTCAATATGTACGTGGATTTACATATATATATATATATATATATATATATATATATGTATGTATGTGGATATACATATATATATATATATATATATATATATATATATATGTATGTATGTGGATATACATATATATATATATATATATATATATATATATATATGTATGTGGATATACATATATATATATATATATATATATATATATATATGTATGTGGATATACATATATATATATATATATATATATATATATATATATATGTATGTGGATATACATATATATATATATATATATATATATATATATATATATATATATATGTATATGTATATACGTATATATATATATATATATATATATATATGTATGTATATATATATATATATATATATATATATATGTATGTATATATATATATATATATATATATGTATGTAAATATATATATATATATATATATATATATATGTATATATATATATATATATATATATATATATGGGTGTATGAATATAGAAGACATTAATTATGAATTTGTTTCAGCTTGTTATTTATACAGATGGTTTAACGTCATTTATAGGAGATAGTGATGAGATAAGCAATGATGACGAAGAAACCAGCGAAGGTCCTGCTACAGCTGGCATGGAAATCGTTGTACAGGGTGTACTCTTAAGGCCGTTGGTTTTTTTTAATGGCCAATCAGAATTAATGGGCCATATATGGAGTGGGACAGCTTCGGACCCAACAACAGCTTTTGAAGCTACAAATTTGGCCCAAGATCATGAACATTATATAATACTGTCATCAGGAGCAACTGTGTACATGCGAGTGATTGGTTCTAAATCTGTAGATTTGAATGGTAAAGTGGATTTTAGTATATGGAATCGCAATGCTAATGCGGAGATACATCAAAGGTATTTTTTTTTTTTAACCCAATATAATATTGTTAATTGCGGTTATTTTAGTACTGCTGCAGCTATCCATGGTATTATTAAAGCTGGCTTCACATACGCGGATGTTTCTAATGAATTCCTATTGACATATGAACCCAAAATAATTCTTCAGGCCGATATTGATTTTTATTCTGGTTTGAAATTATGTGTCCAACTACAAAGACCTGAAATGCATTTAAAGTAAATTTAAATTAAATTATTTGATTTTAAAATATATATTCAAATTAATTTTTATAATTTCAGACTCTTCAACACTAAAATGGTTAACTTGCATGCTTCCAAAAGATATTCCAAAAAAGTTTTAACTAAATACTCATATAAATTTCCAGGAAGTACGCTAGCTTTAAATCAGAAAAATAACGAAATGTGTAACATGATTTTGAATAACTAATCCTTATAAATATTAAAATATAATCTTCTATATATATATATATATATATATATATATATATAAATGAATGCTTGTCTGTATGTCCTTTATAGAATGGTAAACTATGCATTTGATCATATTATGATCTTTAGCAAAGTTGTTTCACATGAGCCGACGAAGATTTCTAAGGTTGTATGACCGATTTCCGACAGGTGGTGTCTCTGAAAAGTACTCATTAATTAAATCGTAAACTGCATTTAATCATGTTATCATCGTTAGCAAAATTTTTGCTCGTGAGCCGGCGAAGGTTTCTAATTCGGTATGAGTCGACAGATGCTGCGATTAGTTTCCGATAGATGGTGCCACTGAAAGGCTACCGACTACAAATGCCGCTAGCAACACGTTGCCGTGTAGTCAATTACTTAATTATTTTGGAAACGACAGCTGCGTAATATACATATGTTTTAAATAAAGTTACTCTCTGTTACTAGTTGATAGAAAAAATATCTGAACGATATATAATAAATTTCGTAACAACAAACCATCGCTAAAACATCATCAGTGTATGGACCCACATATATATATATTATATATATATATATATATATATATATATATATATGCATATATATATATATATATATATATATATATATATATATACAAAAGAAATAACCGAAGCAACCATGTCTAGTCTTAGGAGTTAAGGCAAATGTCAATCTAGTTCCATTTTTGACGGCTAGGTAGCGTTTGTGTTTATAAATGGTATAATTTTAAGAGAAATTATTAATTGTTAAGAGAAAATAAATAATAGATTTAGTTCTTCGTCTTTAGTCTTTTGGTGAAACTCTATTGGAATGTGTGGTTAGACGCAAAGGTTTAAATGAATTGGATAAATAAAAAAACAACTTCTATATTAGTTCGAAATTAATTTGAATAAACGATTTGAAGAAATCAACAAAAAACTATTAACAGAAAAGGTGATTATTATTATTTAAGTGTCAATGATAAACAAAAATGGACATATGAACGCATGTATGTGATGTATAGCCATACATATGTGTATATGTATACTATATTGATTTTTTTTGCTTCATATACAGAATAATTTTGCTGAGCTGAAAGTGAGTAATTTCCTTACTTTTCGGACTTTTATCCAACAAAATCAGTTATACGATTAAGCAAACTACTTAAACGTTGAACCATTGTTATCAATTAGTAAATATATATTACTGTATTTAGTGAAATTAATTTTCTTAAAATCGAATTGTGAATTGTAATGCAACAAACCACAAGATGTGAATCCAGTGATGCAAATTTCCAAATTAAATAAAAAATACCTCAATCGTATGTATATATATATATATATATATATATATATATGTATATATATATTTAAATACATATGCATATATGTATGCATATATATATATATATATATATATATATATATATATACATATATAAATACATATGCATATATGTATACATATATATATATATATATATATATATATATATATATAAATACATATGCATATATGTATACATATATATATATATATATATATATTTATATATATATATATATGTATATAATTGGGCTAATTGATTTTTTATACAAGACATACATACGTCTTACCAATAAGCAAAATCTTAAGCAAATTAGGATGTCATCGCCAAGGAAAGAAAGTCCACGACAGCACAGATGCGATACTGTGTAATCCGGTTCCAGTGAAGATGTTCTTTCGTATTGGAATACAGAAACCATATAGAATCTAACCGTTTCCTTTTTGAACCGAATTACAGAATAGACCACTACCTTGACTTGCAACGAATGGTAAACCAGCAGTAAATACGCCATACATATGTCGCCTCTAATTGAAGTGACAAAATTTGTATGGAAAGAACAATAGGTTGCGACTTCCTTGAACAGGCTGAACATATATACACATATGTAATTAGAGAAGCAAATAGAATAAATCTTTATAAAGTTTAATTATCATTTTCTATCAAAATGATGTCATATATTATTTCTCTATCATATGAATGTATATAAGCCTTAGTTTGAAGTATTTTCGTTTAGATAAATTCAGGCCGCATCAAACATTCACATCGTTGGTCTCAAGTGCAAAGTTTCGAATTCACGTAGTTGTAAATATGTAACAACTCAAGAACAAGTTATTTCTAATATATAATTTGATTTTGTTTTAAATACATATATTTGCTCGACAGAAAAAATATCTAGTGAATTTATGGGCTGGCAATTAATTTTCCATCAGACCTCATAAACAAAAAATAAAAGCTTATTAAATTTCTCTCAAAAATATTTCTTTACTGCAATGATACTTTCCGTGTCCTAGTTTTTAATTCTATCTTGCATAAATTTGTATCAGTTTTTGCCACTCGTCCGTTATTAGAAGCACAACAAGCCGGATGGGTTCGAAGGAATCACAAAACATTTTTTGTGTTTAATGATATATGTATGCCAGTAGGATTTCTGTTCAGGTTCAGTTGCGCTAGATGCTAGGCTTGAATAAACCGAAAATTTTTGAAAAAGTGTTTTGTGTAACATAATATTTAATCCTCTTAAGATAGGTAAATATATGATATACATATATCAAAAGATAGGTATTAACCTAGTTACATCACTAGAACATTTTGAAAACAAAAACAGAAAATACACTGCAGAAATCGAGACTAGTGTTTACACGCGTGTAAGGAGTGCTCCACAAGGAACCAGGATTAGTCCAAAAGTAATACGA
This sequence comes from Linnaemya vulpina, assembly GCA_963675445.1. Lineage (NCBI taxonomy): Eukaryota > Metazoa > Arthropoda > Insecta > Diptera > Tachinidae > Linnaemya > Linnaemya vulpina. The sequence continues at coordinate 118,981,932 of OY776276.1, read as the reverse complement.
ATATATGGGAAAGACATGCTCATTTTATATTACAATGTCCTAGGAGAGGACCTTGTCAAAAAAATAAAATAAAACATTACGTCAGAGTAATCCAAAAACTAGTCCAAGTAACTACTCCGCACTTTATTAACACAGGATTAGTCTTGAAATTACTTCATGTCACTACATTTGGGTTTTGGTTTGTATAAGTTTCATAGCCTACTACACTTATCTCAAATGGTTTATAAAAGTCTTTAGATAAGATGAGCGGTTTGAAACTTTTAAAAACTGTGGTTAAAGTTTACTGACGATTTGGTAAAAACGTTAATGAAATGCATAAAGGCATTGCTAACCACCCAACAAATAAATTTCATATTATAAAAATACTTTAGTTCGCAGTTTTGTGAAATTATAAAGTTATGTTGCACGAACTATTTCAAATTAAATATCTATAACATAAAAACATGAACTGGGCTTTTGTTGTATTTTTGCTGTTAAAAGAATAGCGCATAGAAGAGGTACGCAGAAAGTATTGGCAATAGTGCAGCAACCGGTTTGAACTGCTGGAGACAACGTAAGTACATGCACAATAATTTGCGTTAATTTTCAAAGCTGCTTTGCAATTCCATAGGTTATATTACGGTTCAAGCAAAGACGCATTATGTATGGTAATACACACAATAAAAGAACACCTTTCAAGTTCTAACCCTACCCCGTTGATGCAACTTGCAGCTTCCTTGTGATTTTTAACTGAAAGCTCGTATCAAAAAGCTTGGAAACTGCTCTAGCATATATTCAGGTAAAAGCAAAGTATCAAATATTCGAGATAATGAATTAAAGGTCATACAGCGCTTTCTTTGTGGCATCTGGATATTAACGTTAACGAAAAGCAATGATCAAGAATACAAAATTTAATAAATAGAGTTTTTTTTTGTAATTTATCCATTTTAACTCACATGCATTCTCAACAAAATCAAACTGTTAAAAAAAATCAAATGAAAAAATTTAACTATGAGCGGATTGAATTATTTCTCATAACCAAACTGCTAACATTTTTTGCAATAGACACGTAAAACCGACATTAATTTTAGTTCGAACATAAAACCGATAACATCGGATTCCATGATTTGTCGGTTTCAAATCCAATTCCGATAAGATAGACATTTATGACACCTCTGAACATAGCTTTTCATATAATATTTGCTCATGAGAATTTATTTTTTCTCTTTGATAACTAAGCTAAACCATTTCTATTACGCTAAACATCATTCTCTTTTTTACATTCAAAATTAAAAACTAAGATGTATTTGCTCATGAATTCGGTGAAAAACTATATTCCTGCAGTGACTCAAAACGGTACCAAAGCAACATAATTTAAATTAATGTCCGATTCAAATCTTTACGGTGTAGCTCGAGACCTTGGTTTACCTAAATAAATATGTTCATTTTTGTTTATATTTTTATCTTTGGAATTGTCCTATGTATTTTTTGCCACGCGTCTTGTTTTGCAGTCTAGTTGAATAATCTGCAAGGGCTGCAATTTCCCAATTAATAACTTAATATTTTTTTTGAAATACTTTTATTTTTTGTATTTAAAGAGTTTAAAAATTCTATAAAATTACGCATTGTTAATGCATATATGTATATTTTCACACATATTGTTTAATTCGCACGATATTGTCTAAGTAGAACTGAAGAACAAAACCTGACCTCTAATGTAGCAACTAATAACTAGTCGTATTAGAAGTCCTTTTTGAGACCATATCATTATAAACATGATATCTTGAACAAAAACAGATTATTGCGGCATGTAATAAACGCCCAGAAATCAAGAAAAAACAAAAAAATGATAATAGTCAAATGACACCACAAATAATATGCAGGAATAACAATGTTTGTAGGAGGGATTATTAAATTGTTTGCATTATTAATTAATTTTTATCTTTGGAGAATTATTTCATACCTATGAAATAACACTCCAATAATCCATAATGAAATAAAGCCTTAAAAATGTTTTGGTGATTGATAAATTTTTAATAAATTTATAAGTTGTAATAAAGGCCCTTAGTATACCTTACAGTAAATGTAAATATATACATTAGGCTCATACTTTCTTTTGGAAATTATTTTTGCAAGGGTTCAATCTGCGGAAAATATTGTTTTGATAGTAAACAAATTTTTTTTTTTGTTCAACTTGGTAAAAAAACTCAGGCATCAAAAACAACTTCTGAACTGCATATACTATTGTATGTTTCTTAATAAAATATGCTGTATATGTCTGTTACATATATGCAGTATATACAAGCATGAATAGAAATAATAATAAATGTTTACAAAGATGGTGTTCTTACCAAATGTCATAAGTAAATACCAAGAAATTTATTGGCAATGATCCTACAGTAATATCTGTATATGTTTGGGTTTTTACGTTCGTAGCATTTACGCGTGAAGATCAAAGTTAAAAAATTCCCTATTTCTTGGTGTTATTCATGTATACAAAAAAAGAAAGTTTTTGGAATCAAACATGTTTGAGATGTTCTAAATATGCTATTGATGTCGTAGTCATATAAAATGAAACAGATTTTAAAATCAACGTTATTGCGATCATAAGTACATCAGATGTATTTTATTCCGATGACTCATACTGACTTACCTATGCTTAAAATTTCATGAGTGGCTCCAAATACCAAAAGCACTACTCATTGCAGATCACTGATATATATCACAAAAACAATTCTACGAACCAAACTAAAGATAGATTTAGACACAAAAATTGTTTTTTTTGAGTATATACGCGGTCGCACTTGGCAAACATTTGTCCAAAAAAGCATAACCACTAAACACTAAAGAAAAGTATTTTGAACTAGATATGTGGGTTTTCTTTAGTATTTAGTATTTAGTGGTTACGCTTTTTGGGCAAATATTTGTTCAGATGTGACCATACTTTAACACATGCTATCAGACCTGCTTCCGCTTTGAAACAAACTTCTGCAATTAAATTTCATTTAGTTTAATCACGTAATATCTTACAATAAAGCATGCTTATTCGTTATAAATGAAATGTACATATTACTATAATATACTTATTTTTATGATATGAACGAAGAACCATTTGTAAAATGTATCCATAAATTCTAATTGAATTAATAAAATCAAGTGAATACACACACACATTTATTATTTAGTTCGTTGGATCATTTACAAAGTAAACTCACTGCATGCATTTAGTCGCTAACGATTTTTCTGTCACAGAACGTAAATCGAATGTGTATGTACTTCATTTTAAAAAAGAAAATAACAAAAATAAATAAAGAAGTAGATGGGAAACATTAAACGCCCACTTATTAACACCCACACTCGTCAATTCTTTTTAGGTATAAAAAAATGGAATAAAAAACATCGTCCACTTGAGTTATAATATTTATCTTCATCACAGTTATCATGAGAAGCTAGATCTGATCTAACTACGACTTATTCACATGAATTATAAAAATAAATCTCGAATTAGTTATACAAATTAAAAATATATTGAAGATTTCCGTTCATAAAAACATTTTCGTCCGATCAGTTTATTGTTATACGTCTCTTTGAGTTGCGTTACATGATAAATTCGTAAACAAAATATTTGTATATACAATATTCAAAAAGTTGTTTCAGTTATTTTCTATCGTACTTATAAATAATAAATAAATAAAAATAATAAAATATGTCATGACGTGCAGAAAAGATGGATATTTGGTAATTGATTAACCTTGATTTAATAACTGATGAAATGGACTGTTTATATATTTTTGTTATATATATTAACGCAACTGATCTACTATACGTTGAATTCGCTTTTCTTTTCTTATTTTCAAAGTAAAAATGAAAAATTTGATTATTAATTAAATTCTTTAACATTCTTGGAAGAATAAATTTAATTAGGCAAAAATAAAAAAAAATTAATTCTATATTCCTATTTTGGACTTTTGCAAATAAATAAAGTGTCGTAATATATCATCGATCGTTTTAAAAATTTTATTGTAAATGACTCATATTTGAAATACATACTACTAAATGTGTTTAAGCACGTGATGCAGGAAAAAAAAGTGGAAATAAAACTTAGAGCGAAAAAACCTGATCATGATTAAATAACTAAACACTGTTCATTGCTTTTATGAATAGAACCCAGAGCGAAATTGAGTATTTATTTTTACTTATGAAATACAATATTTATTTATGATTCGCTACAAATGGGCTGAACTATGTTTTTCTTGGAGTTTCAATCGAAAGCTTAGACAAGAACAGGTTTTACGATATTTTACGTAAAAAAATTTACTATATAATATATTTATTATTAAGACGCTAAGTCTTTCCAATTTTAGGCCTTAGGGAGTCGGAGCCTGTCATTAGAAGTCAATTGTTCCCCACAAGGAGTACGTGTTTTAGTTTTGATATAAATGAAGATTTCTCAAAATATAAATATGTAAATTATTGTGAACATTATAGAATGAAATAAGACTTTAATCCTATTTATTCTTGTATTTTGGTTTGCAGTTTACGCAACCTTCTTAAATTTATTTTCCAAAGGTAGCTTTTTGCAACGTGTACGGAGTCCAGAGAAAGATGATTTTTTATTCATGAAGTACGTGCAAAACCAATAGTGAATACCCTCAGAGTGTTGGCGCTTACCATTCATCGGCTTTATTGCACATCAACGGTGCAATATATACCCTTTCCATTATATGTATATTTTAGTCATGCTCAAACATGCCATATAGAATATTTTTGGTGAGTTCCAAAATAAATTAAACTTAGTTCCAATGTATGCCTGTACAGACTACCCGGCAATTAAAGATTGGGTGGAGAGCGAAATTAGACGTCAAAGAATTGATCAAGCAGACTTAACGTTGATTTGCTATTGTCAAAGAGGCTTTTAGAAGCGATGAGCATACATCGAAAATGCCGTTGCATAATGAAACAAGTTCTAATTGATATCATTAGTTTTTTTGGGTAATTTTTCGACCTCTTTTTTTTTTTAAATAATACAGATTTTCTTGAGCTTAAGGTCTATATATATATATATATATATATATATATATATATATATATATATAATTTATTTTCAATATTTCGTTAAAGTTTGGTTAACTTCTTCAGGAAATTCTTATATATTTTTCAATCTATCAAAACTTTTTAATTAAAATTCTTAAAAACAATTTGTGTCATAAAATTCAAATTTTTTATAATTATAATTAGAAAATTACAATTCTAAAAAACAATGTGTATCATAAAATTTTAATTTTTCTAATTATAATTATAAAAAATTTGAATTTTATGATACACACTGTTTTTTAGAATTGTAATTAAAAAATTTTGATAGATTGAAAAATATATAAGAATTTCCTGAAGAAGTTAACCAAAGGTTAACGAAATATTGAAAATAAATTATATATACATAATATACAGACCTTAAGCTCAAGAAAATCTGTATTATCTAATTGATCTCTATATTAAAATTTACTCAAACCTGCTGCTCATTTGATAACCATGAGCAATTCTTCTACTTTAGTTTCACGTGTTTCAACTTAAATATTTAGGCTACGTCTGCA
>OY776276.1:118966362-118971362 GCA_963675445.1 Linnaemya vulpina | reverse complement strand
AATATAAGACTTTGTTTACCTCCTTTGGAAAAGTTGCTTAGGTTTCGAACAACACTGTATACATATACATATACATATTAGTTTCAAATTCAAATATTATTTAAAAAAAATTTATTGAAAAAATATTACTTATTATTATTAAAATGAAAATAATAATTGTATAACAAGAACAACATTAATAAATCATTATAAATACGTATTTGTTTATTCTTTTAATTGCAGACATTTTTCAACACATCTCGTGATTTTGTTTTGAAGAATCCGCGTTAGGTGGCGAAAAAGCTGAAATAATAAAATAGAATCGAATTATTATGACTTTGAATTTGAATAAGTTTTAAGGTTTAAAAAGGAAATGAATTCAGTCAAGCATCATCGTATTGGAGTGTTTTTATCTCCAAAGAACGTTAAATGAAATAAAATTCGAAAAAACAAGAAATGGAAAACTAAATTAAATTTATCAATTCAGCATAAATAACAAATCACAAACATATTGTATTTTCTAGTCATTACAAAATTTATTTGAACAACGAATGTTAAAGGTACTATAACAGTGAATTAATAATTAAGTGACACAGGTTTTGCCATTGTGTAGAAATTGTGATTTTCTATTTGAAAATAGAAGAAAAATGCCTTATAATCGTGATATGGCTTCCGCTCAAGCTGACAAGTTGAGTGGAATTGAAGAGGAGAGTGATTTGTATGAGGGATTTGCGCCACATGTTGAGACTTCAGAAATTAAGGTGTTGGATTTTTACAATTTGCCAAAATCAACAGGTAAGTCTTTATCTTACACTCTCCAAGAGGACATTAAAAGACGTCATGTAAAAATGTTAGTGAAATGAAAATTATATTATTTTTGTCTATATGGTTTTGCGGTTCCACCCAAATCATTGGGGTTTTCAAAATAAAAGCATGTTTATCTCCCCGTGACCATTTACGTAGCTCACGGACACAAGTAGAACACATTTTATGCGGCCCCCATTTCTTGTCTTGGTTTTTATCCTGATTTCAAAATAACTTTCATAAAATTCTTCGATAGACTTAGAAATATTTTGTAATTGTTTTCGTATTACATAACTTCCACATATTTAACAGAAATTATCTGGAGAATTACTGCATTTGCGAGAAGCCATTTGCCTTATTTATTTCCACACAAAAATCACATAAATATCGACACAGTCTATATATTTATGTATGATTTTTTATGGTAGATGAACATGTAAACGTCATTAGTACTATTAGCATGCCTCGTTATTAAAGAAATTTTAAATTAACAGTAGTAATACGGGGTAATAAAAAGTCTTTTTCCCGGAATATTTACGTATCCAAAATGGTAATTAGTTTTTTAAGGGGAAAACCATCGCGAGCCTGGGTTATTGGAGCGCTACAATCAATAATCCAAAATCTAAAAGGCAGGGTTTGAATTACATCGATCCACATGATTAAAACTATATGCAAAGTAGTTACAATCAGTAAAATCCATTACAAACAAAAAAATATGTCTAACTTTGTAAAATATTTTTTTACTAACAAAAAGTAAAAAAAATCATTGGTTTTATATAAAAACTGTCAAAAAAGTAATACCACTATAGCTCACATTAATCAAATATTTTGAGCACATATATTTCTTTTTTTGGCACACATCTTTTATTATTGTAATTTTCAGTGTTTTCAATACATATTGTTTATCTCGTAATTTCTTAAATCTAGTCGTATAAGTTTGTGTATTTATCCAAAATTCAATATCAATAATTTCAAATTAATTTTTTCGACAAAAATTTTAGCTTGCCAAGAAAATGAAATAAAAAAAAACAGAAAAAATTCAAAATATAATTTCAGGCAACTGAAATATATATGTATTTTTGTAGTTTAAAGCGGTTTTCAATATTTTCAAATTTCGAAAAGAATTTTAAATAATTGTGTACGCTGCTGTGTTAAATTGAAATCAATTTAAATCAGAACGTAATAAAAACAACAAGAATTTTAAGTGGTTGTTTTACTATCAGTGTAATTTTTTTTAATAGAATTTTTAATGAAAAAAAATATGAACACTTAAACTTAAAAATTCAGTCATATTCGTAAAGAAGAAAGAACATCGATCTAAAGATATCTATTTAGAAATAACGGAATAATTGGAAAAACGCACAACTTCAAACATTAAAATTGAAGCTTTTGTTCGACTTAAACTTGGAAATTTCTTAAAATTGATATTGAGAAACATTTAAATCTCAAATTTTCTGAGAATGATAACTGAATTGCTTAAGTTTATGTACTTAATATGTATATTTAGCTAAAAAAAATTAGCAAACATATAACTAAACATATTAAAATTATAATTTCTACACAGTAAGCCAGAATAATGTAATTTGTCAAATTACGTTGAGGTGTGCCTTGTTTAAACGTGCCACATGCTCAATCTGACAACTATGATCCCAAAAATATGCTTAAAAAACAAAATTCTAAAATCGTAACAAGAGAAAGCATTTGTTGTTCATATAAACACTGCGTCAGGCAAAGTAACTGAATTAAACAAAAAACCAAAGAATCTGAATATTAAACGATTAAATTCGGATTCTTATACTTTTCATATATACGCATAGCACTTACCACTAACAGTACCGACGACAATTCAATCTATGTGTTAAAATACAGCGGAAATTCGCCAGCCGTTATGCAATTTATATCACAATATGTTTGAAGGTAGTCACCTTTTGTTGCTGTTTACTGATAAATTTGTCTGTCCACAGTTATATATATATATATATATATATATATATATGTATATATATATATATATATATATATATATATATATACATATATACAGTGTTGTTCGAAACCTAAGCAACTTTTCCTGGGGAGCTAAACAGAGTCTTATATATTTGTTTTAAAATTATTTATTGAAACAAATGCTTATAGTTATAATTGTCCCATGTCCTTACAGTCTAATAATAACATAATATATTTAATTCTTCTTCTTAAAAAAATAACCAAAACAAAAACTCGAAATCAAATGCAAAAATTGCTGTTCGAAACCTAAGCAACTTTTTTGTTGTGGTACGTATGTTGTTTGTTTTTGCACAAATTAATAATAACTTTGAAAGAGTTATTGAAGTTCCGTTACTTTAAAAAAAAACGACAAAATATTGTGAATGATTTATGTAGTTTTTAATCAGTTTTTGATAAGCATAGCCATGGCGCACACACGTTATGAGAAGGCCTTTAAATTAAAAATTGTTAATATGTTTTATAAGGTCAAATCCAAAATTTGTATAGCGAAAAAATTTTTGAGAAATTAATCCATAATTTCACGTCTAACAAAAACGTATAAAGCAAGTGGAACAGTAGAAGATGTGAATAAAGCCGGGAGGAAAATGAAAACTTCTGAACGAGCAGACAGAGAAATCCTAAGTCTATTTAAAATGGAACCATTTATCAGATCACAAAAGGTTGTTAACCAGCTTAAACTTAATATTAGTGCTAGTACTGTAAGAAAACGTGCATTGGAAAACAATCTAAGAGGCTACATGCCGTCTAAAAAGCCCATTCTTTCAAAAAAATATCGCCAAAAAAGGTTTATAAAATCTCTTTAAAATTTATCGAAAATTTTTGCAAGTTTAATTAATTTTAAGGCTGGATTTTGTGAAAGCTCACTATAATTGGACTGTAGAGAAATGGAAAACAGTTTTCTTTAGCGCCGTGTCTAAATTTAGCTTGTTAAATTCAGACGCAGTATACCACGTCCGTAGACCCAAAGGGAAACGCTTAGATCCACGTTACACCAAGGGTACAATCAAGCATGGGGGCGGAAATGTGATGGTGTGGACGTGCCTTTCAGCGAATGGAGTTGGCCCATTTGCTGAAATCAGTACAAAAATGGACCCATTCGTCTACAAAGACATTTTAGAAAACCATATGGTCAAACATGCCGAATGGGAAATGCCACTTCGATGGGTCTTTCAACATGATAATAACCCGAAGCACTCGTCGAAGTTGGTCCAAGAATGGTTGTGTGTCAGTGGGGTCAGAGTATTGGATTGGCCCGCCCAATCCCCTGATCTAAGCCCAATAGAGAACCTGTTTGGGATTTTAAAGCGTCAAATCGGAACTCGCCTTTTTAACAACAAACATGAACTCTTTAATACCTTAAAACAAGAGTAGGAATCAATACGAGCGACTTTACTTACAAATCTTATAGAATCAATGCCAAAAAGATGTGCTGACGTCATAAAAAATAAAGGTTACCATACAAAGTACTGAAAGTTGCTTAGGTTTCGAACAGCAATATTTGCATTTGATTTAGATTTTTTGTTTTGGTTATTATTTTAAGAAGAAGAATTACATATAGTATGTTATTATGAGACTGTAAGGACACGGGACATATATAACTATAAGCATTTTTATCAAAAAATAATTTTAAAACAAAAATATAGGACTTTGTTTACCTCCTTTGGAAAAGTTGCTTAGGTTTCGAACAACACTGTATATATATATATATATATATATATATATATATATACATATATATATATATATATATATATATATATATATATATATTGCAGTATGCCCATGAATGATTATCATTGACTGTTGTTTTTCCTCCCAGTTGTTATAAATAATGAAGGAATCACATTGAAAATAATTTATTGATCCATAAATACATGTCCATAACTACAAGTTTATAAATACTTATGTATTTATATACATATGTAGTATATACGAGTAAATGCTTACATATAAAGTATATATATGTAATATATATATATATATATATATATATATATATATATATATATGTATATATATATATATATATATATATATATATATATATATGTATATATTTAAAGTGCGCTTTATTTATTTATTAAATTTTTAAATTCTAATTATATAAATGTTTCATGCAAAACAAAATATTGATAAAGTAAATAAACGAAGCTTTTAGAAAGCTTTTTACAAATGGTCGAGGTCTCAAAAAATAGTGGCGTTCTTTCTCT
>OY776276.1:118941362-118963862 GCA_963675445.1 Linnaemya vulpina | reverse complement strand
GTTTTAGTGGTATTCGAATTAAGGATTTAATTATAATATGACAATGAAAAAATACAACGTAATATATTTTAAAGGTGTAGAATGGATTTTTGAAAAAACAAATTAACAATATCGTTGTGTATTTTTAAAGAACCAAATCTTACTCAAATGATGAGATTTAGAGAACACAGTTAAATAAGAAATCATGAATACTAAAAATTATAATATGGAATGTCTGCTGCGATTTTCCAAAAAATACTAAAATGAGGATAGACAAATTTTCACTTGATTTTATTAACATATCATCAAATTTCTATATCATTTGCTCGAATGTATAAATAAAAGCTTAAAATTTTTTCATAATTCTGAGAAAATGAGGACTCTTGATATGAAGGATTACATTATCAATGACGAATGCAATGTTTCAGCCGAAAAATATCTGAGTTCTATTTTGGCAAAAATAAGAAAAATTTTCGACCCAGACTGAAAATACATTCCTCCGAATATTAATAAAACACATGTTTTAAAGTAAAACTGTTTTAACTAATAATTCTATGACTCAGAAATGTTAGGATAAATTACCCATCGTATTGACAATTCAGATGAAAGTCACGGCGACAATGAATTGGATTACAAAGAGTGGCGCAATAAGAGGTTTGCCAGTCAAAAAGTGGAAAGCGGTTGACCCTAAGGCCATCACTGCAACTTCCCGCAACGGTAAACCTATCTTAACTTGATTTTTGTTGTATTCTATGCTTTTGAGATTTTCGACCTTTTTTTAAATGTAAAGAGCTAATCTTTGGAATTCATCAGTGAAACCGTTCAAAAGATTTTCCAAAACAACCACTAAATGTTTTTATGAACATGTTCCGGTTCGAATCGGCTCAAATGCACAGGACATCTAAGTTCATGAGCGTTCGGTTTGGTTAGGCTTAGCCATATAAAAGCTATTAGCGTGTCATACACACACATACATGCAGATATAGTAACACCGCCTCAAAATAGTCAGGAACGCTTTCCAGAGACTCAAAACATAGAGGTGTGATGAAGTTTTTAAAAGCAGTGTTAAATCAATAAGTTGCCGTTGTTTTTTTAATTCTTAGTTTTCCTAGCGGGAAGCTAAAAATCCGGAAATTTCAATTAGTATATTCATATTGTTGTAGAAGATATATAAATATATATTCGTCTTGCTTTTCAGAAGCAAAAAAATTAAGACGCACGAGATTTTGTTCTCACTTGCCAAAGTGTATATTTATTGTTATCTAAATAGAAAGCAGGTATCCTAATCGTAATAAATGAATCAGTACGATGAGATTTTAACAGGAAGTAGACGCCCGTATAAGACGTCCTGAATGCGTGTTAAAAACATTGGTGTCATTTTAAACAATGACAGTGATATGTGTCTAGGGTTATAAATTTCTAAATTTATCTCCGCACGAGTCAAATGTACAGCAAAAGTAATGAACTATTAATTTGAATACAGAAGTGATACAAGATATTGGTGATGGTATTCTTGCTGTGTAAATGCTCTTTTCTTATTTTAGTAAACATAGTAGCCCAGCAAATATTGCGGTCCACCGGGAAGCATCACATGATTTTTGTTCGCAATATCACTTCTGTAAAAAGTGATACTTCGTTATTGATTACTAATTTGAGATGTATTTTTGATGGGAGAAGTAGTTAATATGATTAATATATCTTACTTAAATTAGGTATGTAGCGTGTAGCGTCTATAATAGTAAACTTAAAAATTTGTGGAATTTCAGTAAAAACATATTTATTAAAATTACAGTGTATAATTATTATGTTTTTTTTCGAGTGTATTAGAAAATTTTCTGGCCTTTAAAGCATAGAAATTTTCTCATTTGTTTCCATTAGTTTAAGAAAAATCATCTTTAATGATTCATTTGGAATGAAGAAAAATTTACGTGACATGTAGTCAAACTTTTTAGGAAATTCTTTATTTAATTCTATGATAATTTCAAGGGAATTCAATTTGTTTTTGCCAAAACAAAATAACACAAAATTCTTTAATAATTATTAAATTTCGACAAAATTAGAATGGCATACATAATTTCAACAACGCATCTAAATAATCACAACATGTACTTACATATGCATGTATATGAATACAACATGCTGATATTGTGTTATTTAAAGAAAATTAAAGCAACAAAAGCTAACATTTTGTAATAAAATTAATTTGAACGTTTTCTAAATTCTAGGAAAAAGCCATGCAGCGCACGTTTGAACATATAAATATTGGCGTTTTGTTGTTATTTCTGCTTTGTATTATTTCGCTGCAGTGAACTTGGCTGTTTCACATAATTAGGATGTTATTTTATTATATATGTAAATATATATGTACATTTATATGCATATACCTCTAATGGTATGTAAGTAACTGCAACAAATAGCGTAATCAAAAGAGATAAATTAAGAACTGAAATGAATAATTTGATCTTTTAACAATTCTTGGCATACGGTCACTGTTCACATTGTAGGTAAACAAAATTTTCATGAGTCTTTTAGTAGTCACCATTGAGATAAGTGACAATCAAACAAATTTCAAAATTTCCCTTAAAAAATAGCGAAAACAAACTAGAACATACGTCATTTTTAATGATGCTAGTTGCCAAACTAAATGATGCCGAGGGATGTTTGACGCAATTTAAGTAAAAACTGAAGTGCATCTACGAGTAAAATGGCTATATCACAACAAATGAGAAGAGCTCAGTTGGACGAATAGTTAACCAAATACACAAGTATATATATATATATATATATATATATATATATATATATACATACATATATATATATATATATATATATATATATATATATACATATATATATATATATATATATATATATATATATGAGTGTATATATATATTTATATATATATATATATATATATATATATATATATACATGTATATATATATATATATATATATATATATATATATATATATATAGTTTAGGTGTCTTATTTAAAATATTAAAGACAATAAATTTATTTATAAAATTTCTATGTTAATTATAGAAAAAAATATCGTGACTTAAATGCATATAATACATATGTGTATATGAAAATGGTTGTATATACATATGTATATGTATGTTTTTATTGCAATTAAATCTGAATTTGGAAACTGCTGCTAAATTTTAAAATAAAATATTGTTTCTTTAATTGCTTTTTTACTCGTAATGGTAATCAAATAAGACCGATCGGTTTTTCTGTTCTAATTCATGTAATTGTTTAATAAATGAAAAATGATCAACAATTCAGTATTCTTGCCATTCATGGCAGAGGTTAAATAGTTATCAAAACCGTTACGTAGAATCAAACAATATTAGATATAACTTAAATATATGCACTGAGTTGCTTTTGACGGACAAATATCATGTCACCTCGAAGCAGGTACGCAAGGTTTGAAATTCTCTTGTACTTATTTCTATATATACATACATCTATGTGTAAGTAGTATGTATGTAAATATATATATATATATATATATATATATATATATATATAAATTAAACGATCTAGAATTTAAAAATGGTTGCATAAATATATTGTAAAAAATATTAACGACAAAAAGTATAACTCAATGTATCTTAAAAATTCAATGATTCATTTATTTTTTGATTAGGTATTAATTTAAAATTTGTTTACCTCTGCATGAATGTTCACATATGTATACACATATATATTGTATTCGGATTTTCCGAACGAATTAACGGTTTTACGCAAAAAAGAAAAGGAATGGATAAATGCATGCAGAAAAGAAAATTTATTTACAATTTTGTGTAAACATTTAAGAAACATGATTATTTGATTATAGAATTTCGTTCTAATCGAATTGTATGCAACAAATGAAAACCAATTATCGTCCAATGCAGAATAATACATTTCTGCGTATGAAAGAATGAACACTTGTTGGCGAATGTACAAACATTTTTTAAATGTAATTTTTTTGGTAAAAATAAAATATTGCACAAAAATTTTGTTTACGATTTTCTATTGATTGTTCTTGTTCAGAATTCTAAATTAAAAAACATTGTTTTGAGAATAACAAATGTTAGCTTTTAGTTATTATAAATACATAAGAGCACATTAAATTGAGCAAGAAACGTTTAACCATTTACACAAATTAAAGCTTTAAATATAAACATAAACAATCTTTTGTTTTCAACAATAATAATACGATTTATATTATAGTTTAACGTTTTTTTTTTTTGTTTAATTTTTTTGGCAAGCAAATATATAAAAACATCACTTTATAACTTCTTATACAGAAAACTTTATTTTTTTATCGAGATTTATGTATTTTAAATTTCGAACTTTTGAATGAATCAACTGATTCCTGTAGTTTAATTGATGTAGTTTCCGAATCTTATAAAAGAATCAAGAATGCTTATTGAACGCATACATATATAATTTTTAAGCCTAAAAGACCTTTTTTGAATTTTTTCATCTAATGTCAAAAGCTGATTACTTAGTTTAATCGATCCGATTCACTAAATTTAATTTTCCGAATCTGTTCCAATTCACAGGATACTAAAACACACACACACACACATACACATACATACATAAACCCCTCAAAAGCAGTAAGATCATGTAAAACAAATAATCTCTCGATTTATTTTTTTAATCTTATATTCTCAGTGGAAAATTTGAAAAATATAAAAGAAAAGAAAAAACCAAATAATGCGTTTAACCGATAATATCAATTTTCGCGCGAATGTAATATATAAAAAAGACTTACAGCTGTATTCAAAAAACATCTTATCAAGGCTCTAGAACGTAAAATAGTAAGGAAGTACTTTTTGTTAAACACGGTTTAGACAATACAACTTTTGATGCTCAACTTTTTTTGGGGGGTTTTTTTGCTTCCGAATTTCTTACTTTTTTGACAGGTCATTTTATTAAGTTTGTATAAAAAGAATTTAGTTACTATTGGTACAAAGCGAAAAATATATTATTTTATTTCATGTTATTCTTAGTTAAAAAGAATTTTGTCTTAGTAAAGTCTGTAACTGTCTAATATTTTTTTGCAACGAAGCTGGGAATTAAAAGAAATGCCAAATGATAATAGTTACGAATGGCACATATCCCACTCTTCTTTTCACTGTGGGGCAACTCTTTCGGTTTACGTTGGTAAAAACGTAAACCGCTGCACGATTAGCATCATAGTCAGCTGAGTTCAACTGTAACTACAAGTTTCATCCATGTACATCCCGAAAATTAATCGGATACCTTAAATTTTAAATTTGTTTTTGCATCTCCATTATTATTTATAATAGCAACATTAAAAAAGATGAAAATAGAAAGAAAATGTTCTAACTTTTGTAAACTTACCATAAAATAAATAAAAAAATGAATTATAAAAAAAGAATACTTCCAACCAATTATACCAATTCAGCGATTTGTATATATGAATAGCGTTTATTCAATATTATTTCATCAGTAAACTTTTTACAATTTAGAAAATACAAAATATTCTAGAAGAAAGGTAGGATATTTATATACATACATTTATTGTCAATTAATTTTTGGCTTATAGAAGGGTATCCAAAAATAAAATTCTTGATTTAATGAATTGGGTGTTAAAGAGGTTCTACAGCTATTTATTGTTTGCGAACACAATTTTAATGAAATTTGCTTAAACCAGTAGAGCTGAAATATTGATGAATACGGCTTCTAAATTTTGGTGAGAATGTTAAGAAATTCAATTGATTTCCTATTGTACAACAACAAAATTAAAAATGTGAATGATATGAATATATCAAAGATGTATCTGGTTCTGGTTAATTAACTTCTTGATAAAAAAAAAAGTTCGAAGTATTCAGATTTTCGTTGCTGTGATAATTTTTTTGGTTTTAGTTTTATGGGACAATATACACTCTTGCAGGTATTATTTTCTTATGCAGAATCACGTGCGAACTTCTGATAAGTTCTTCTGAACATTTTAGGACGATAGCAAGCTAAATTTATATATGCATATATGTGCATATATATGTATATTCCAAACAGATAACTAAAATAAAGTTGCGTTAATTATCCGAGTTTTTGAACTTTTCTCAGTCAACAATCTGAATGCACCGCGTATACAGCGTGCTGCACTGAAAATAAATATATGTATTGCTGAAAGAAATGCTAAAATCTTTTGGAAACTAGAGCATACATATTTTTAAATTGTCCTCAAAGAGGTAGTGTCATAGTTTCATTATTAATTGTTCTGCTAGAATTACGAGATTCAACGTGTTTTAAAGACATTGATAGCTTGATTTTCTTTGGGATTAGATATTTCAACGAAGAGGTATTATAATGAAAACGTACATACATACATACACAAGTATTTTTAAACTTTTCACGTAAAACTCACATGAAGATTTAGGTTCAAAAGAAAAGAAAAATTCTACTCTAACTACTATAAGGATCGTAACAGTTTCCATTCCATACATGGGTACTACATTTTTTCTTTACACCTGAAAGAGTTTCATAGTAAGCTTTTTGTTACATGGAGAAAGCTCAAGTTTTTACTTTGCGCTCCTAGAAGTATGCACAAACAATTTTACAAGAGATGTACAAGAGAACACCGCTGTTTTCGGAAGGCGCTCCACTCACATCACCAGTGTTCATAGTTTTATCAAAAATGGACTCGAATTCAGGAATATTCTAAATAAGTTGTAAAACTTACGTAGGAAAAAATATACGTTTGTAAAGCCATAAAAAGATTAGAGCCGTCAGCAAGTGTGGAGTTCGAGCACATTCACAAGCTTAAAAACGTTGAAAATGAAGTTATTGTCCTATTCGTCTTCAAGTCATAAGATTGCATATAAAATATGTGTATCATTATCTATGTTGTTTTAAGTCAAACACAATTTTTCACGTATCATCCTCAAATATCTCCTCGCTTTGTAACTAATGAATACGAAAATTGCTTATTGAACAGATAGATTGCGTTCCAGTTACTTTGAAATTGGTTGAAGTCTACTGACGATAAGAAAAGCAAATGTTTGAAAAATCGACAGAATATTCTTTCAAATAAATTTTATGTATGTATGTATATCTGAAATATTAATTATAATAAATAAAATGGAAAAACGACTTCGCTTCAAAAATTGTATAATATACATAAGTATGTATATAAATAAACTAGATCCTATAATGAAACTTAAAAAATTTATCTACATCTATCGGTCATGAAAATCAGGCAAATGAAAAATAGCGCTTTTTTCAACTAAAGTGCGCTTAAAGTAGCGCGAAAAGCGCTAATTTGGCATCGCTAAATGTAAGCATTATACTCTCGTTTGCGTGTTATGAGAGAGCAAATGTAAAGCTTTCAATTTTCATTGAATTTTCAACAAATGCCGGCCACTTTTACCACCAGTATTTTATTTGTGCTCGTAAACTGATCGAGTTTATAACAAGGTATGCTCGCTGCTTTTGAGGAAAAAAATATTTATTGTCAGATAATTAAAATTAATTAAATGTGAGAAAAAGCTTGCTAAACGGGCAAGAATACCACGAAGTGCAATTAAATGAAAATATATGGATGTATGTACATATACATAAAAAGTTTTAAAGAAAAGCATAAATAATTTTTTCTAAAATATTTTCTTCAATCATCAAAAAGAGTGAAAATGTGTAAATTAAAATAAAGAAAGAAAAATTTAAACCAAAAAACCGTCAGTCAGCGTGATATAAAAAAATAATTAAAATTTACACATACATATATGCATATATACATATACATATATTATTATGTAAATACTTACTACCTACCAAGTTTAATTCAATAAAGAAAGATAACATTAAGCCAAAGAATATATTAATATAATTCACCTTTAATAACCTTAAATAAAAGCATTAAAAAATAAACAACATCGTGTAGACATAATCAAACTAATAGTAAAAATTATATTCAATATATTCATATTAACTTTATTGTTTAATTTTCAATAATTGTTTTCTTTGATTATTGCCTTAAATCTTTCTAAAGTACAAAATATCGTTGCAAAAAAGAAATTAAAAAAAAAGTGATTGTGACTGTGATTGTAACTGACTTATTGAGTGCCCTAAAATGGTTGGCAAGATATTGGGGATCAAGGAGCTCGAACAATTTAGTAGTCGTCGCAGCAGTGTTTACGTCGATCCTGAATGTGATAAATTCTTTGAATTGCCCCTTTTTATAGCGGCCAGCTCAAACGATATAACAACGAAATGTCAATGTTGGCAATTTAGTCCAGGTAAAAATTAATTTTCAAAATTTTATTATTAAAAGTTTATTAGATTAGAACATAGAAGCAATTGAGAAAAAAATTTTTATTGATTTTAAATTCAAAATAATATATGAATAACATAATAGAAAAAATGATTGAATGGGTATTTAATTTTTAGGTTTCCCCTTTTGTTAAGATTGAACTTTCTATATATGTATATATATATATATATATATATATATATATATATATATATATATATATATATATATATATATATATATCAGAGACAAAGCAAATAAGGCTCATGTATTTATATATGTAGGTATGAATGTATATGCATGTTTACTGGTATGATCAAATATATTATAAATTAAATTAAGTCAAAAAATTTCCATAGCACTTGTATTGCATCTTATTTTCAAAGCAAATTCATTTAAATGCGTGATATTGTTTTTTGTGGTAATAGATTAGAAACTTCGAAATCTTGTTTATAAATTATTCAAATTTATTTTGAAAAATGTGGCGAATTTGAAAAACTTGCATATGATGATTTCAAATATGTATTTGTTCAGTGATAGGTGGTCTTTGTTCATATATGCTAGCTTTGGGAAGTCCAATAATGATTTTCGTTCAAATGCTGCAGAAAAAGTCGCTCTTGTTCTAACCTTGATTTAGAATGGATGCAGCGGTCGTTCACAAGTTAGAGTTGTTAGTAACTCAAATTTCCAGAAACTTTCAATAAGTGGTATAAATACATTTAGTGCTCTGAAATTTTAAACCGAATTTCAAGGTCGTAGTATGGAATTGCTTGTAGTTGGGCAGCAAAAGTTAAAGTGTGCGAACCGGGACTTATTGTTCATATTTTTTTTTGTTAAATAGTTTCTAGTTGGATCACCTGTTTTATTATATTACTAACGTCGCACAATTTTTAGAGGTACTCCTAATATGTGAGCATATATTCCATTTTAAACATACACAATAGTTTCTTAATACATATAAGAGAACATTCGTTCCTCATTGTAACGTCGTTGCGCAATTATTGAAATTACTGTCCCAAACAATATGATAATTTCATAATATTGTTTAAAAAATAAAAATTCAGTAATAAAAAATTCCGCTGTAGTAATTAATTGTTGTATGTTGCTTATGGATGCATACAGCCACCCACAAACGGTACACGTTGAATTATGTATGTAATGTTACATGAATTTGTTCTCTATTACAATAATTTCAATTTTACATTATATACTGCGGTCATAAATTGCAGCTAATTTTCATCTATCAGTTTGGTTTAAAGCTCTAGTTTGTATGTGCCTTAATTGTAGTATTCTAGACGTCTAATGATTCTGAGGCTGGTCTTCTAAAGTATATATTTTATTACACTAAAAACTTTTATGTAAAAGCGCACCTTTACAAAAAAAGCAAATAAGTAATTGAATAAATAAAACACCTCGTATATATAAAAATATCTGAGCAGAGCAAGTTGTTGTGTGTGCAATTAGAAAATGATTTGAATTCAAATATATTTTGCATTAATATTAAAACGTAAAATTTATTTATATATTATTTAAGTATAAATGCGAAGTAATAGTTTAATATTACATTTTTAAATTAAGACTTTTATAAGTCACCGCCAATAGATATAACACTTTGATTTGCCATCTTGTCATGAGAGCAAATACACAATAAATATTTTAATACGAATGTTTAGTGTTACTCGCTGAGAGATGTTAACACGACATATAACGAAAGCAACTGATCAATTAACTGATCTAGATGGATTTTTTTTAAATCACGTAACTTTAACATTTTGGCCCTTTTATTCATGTTCCAAAAATTTATGTATTAAATTACTTTTAATGCTAATCTGAAAATGTATAATCTTTTCAAATTATGTGTATTGATTGACTTTATTGAAATATGAACATTGACAATATGTGATTATAATTTTTTTTAATATAATGTAATGAAGCGGAAATGTTTTCGACTTCTATAATACTGAAAGCAATTATCACTTATTTCCAAGGGGGAAAACTAGTCGCCTGGCCACCAAGCGTAGAGTTATTTTAAATAGTGATTGATCTACATATTCTTTTTTAACTTAATTTAATTTGAAAATTTTTTTTTCTGATCTGTTTGATTTTCTAATTTAAATACAAATAAGCATGTGAAAACTAATTTGTATGTGCTAAGTGTTTACAAAAAATATATGTATGTATATACAATTGATGTTTTTATAAAAATAGCTCAAGAACATGATCGTAAATTTGCTTAGAAATTATCAAATTTCTAAAAAGTTTGCAAATATTAGAAGCCTGAATAAGTGTACAGGAGAGAAAATAAAATGTCCAACATACGCATAAATTTTAATGAAAATTGGCAGCAGAGCAGAACAGCTGTTTTCGAATTCCTCTACACTTTAATTATCAGTACCCATGTTTATTTTTGTTTATTGACAGTTGTTAGGTGACATAGTTGAATGTGATAACCGTTTGCATCTGTACCGATGATACGAGAATTGCATTAAACCCATGTTCAATGTTTCTTAAACTATTTCGGTTTCATATCGGATTTTCTTAAGTAGACATCAACGTTTTTTCCCCGATCTTTTATGATTCTTCCGGCGAGAGAGAACACTGTTGAAAGATTTCTAAACCGAAGAAAATTTTTAAAAATCATTTACGTACGTTTTGTAAACTTTCGGGAATTGCTGACCGGTGATATGTCGTCAATTGAAACCAATAAGTCGTCTTACAGTTGCTGGGGTATCAATATATGTATTCATAATGCCAGGTTATACTGCTCATGTATAAGTATTTGCGTGCATCAAATAGGCCTTTAACTGGAAGTTGTTCGAACTTGAAAGCTAATGAACTATTTTTTTAATAATAAGAAAAGTTTTTTTTTCCCAAGTAAACTAAGTGATTAGCAAAGTTTATGTTGAGAGGTTTGAATGCTAAATATTTATTTTCATTTCAGTTGAATTTCATTTTGAAAATAAGATGTTAGTTATAAAATAATATCAGTTCATTATGCTAGTTTAATTTAGCAGTTCTAGATAGCAGCCATAATTATTAAAAAAAATACTAGTGATAGACAATATAGCATTGAATTGAACAGAACGAGATGTAGTATATAATGCCTTCAAATAAAAACATCGATTTTTATGTCTAATTATTTTATTGACGTCTGATAGATCTGAATTTATATGTATATCTTTTTCTGACACATATTTATGAACTCAACTAAAATTTTCAACAAATAAACACTTTAGAATATGCGATAACGAGATATCTTACTCGAGAACGTAACATTTTAAAAGTGAAGTTCGATAAGATTAATACCTGTTTGTTGTTATATTAGGGCAGGGCCCTAATTATCGGTTTTTTTTTTCTATTGGTGACCTTAGTTTAATTATAATACACAGAAATGTATTTATTTTTATATTTTGATGATATGAAGTATTTTAGCATTTACTCAGCCTGAATATACACTCAAGCTCCGTACACATATTTTGTCATCGCAGATTAAGACGTAGTGTTTACTAAATGGAACGCTTGTCATTTTCGATATTTTTCGTTGTGTGGTCTTGCCTTTCAAAGTGTTTATCGATTTGATGTAGACGATTGTCACAACAGTTTGCTACCTTTAAATGTGTATTGGTTTAAATAATGCTCTACATTCTGTTTTATAAACCAAAACTTCTAACAATGTAAAAGTGGGGACTGCACCTTTCGAATGTTTGAATTGCTTAAACAGAAACCTGGTGTGAACATATTTAATATTTGGTTTAATATATATTTGATATAATAGTTACAAAGGAGAGAGAAAGTGCAAAAGTACATTTCAAATAATGAACGACCAGACCGAGAAGAATGCCTAATTTCAATATTTTGTTTTTCTTTCAGGTAAAGAGCCGGCTTTGCGTTCTTTCACCGAAATCAAACAACTTTTGGATATAGGAAAAAAGCGCGACGTAAAAAACATTTTACGTGAGAATTCTTGGCCAATTAACTCACCCATTAGATCGCAGTTATGGCCAACGTTATGTGGCCAACACAACACAAAACCACCCATGGTTGAAGGATTCTACTGGGAGATGGTTCATCAAGTGAGTTATTGCCAAAAAAGCACTTAAATCTAGATTATATATAAATAACATTGTTATTTAAGGTTTTTGGCACTACAGAATTGTCCGAGAAGCCCATAATGTTACCAGCATTTGTTGATGCAACCCATTGTTTGCCGTACCATTTGACACGGACCGGTCGTGCTGTAGCAGATCGTATTGTAAATGTTTTAGGCTACGATTGCCCTGATATCACTTACAGTCCAGTATTGTATCCTATTACATCGATTTTATTGCATTTTATGTCTGGTGAGTATATTTTCATTATCATTTTAGAAATTATAAACTATTTATTTATCAAAACTTCTTCTTAACGCCAAAGTAAATAAAACTTATATTTCCCTCAAAACCGTTTTCGTGAAGTTTTTCGTATTAAGAACTTAGTTCAGTTCTTTGCGTTTCAAAAAAGCTTAGTTAGCAATCAAATAAGTTCTGTGTGTTAAGATTCTTCCGGATATTTAGCAGAAATATCTGATATGAATTTTTATTTACCTGAATACATGTTTGTTGACTATTACATATGCGCGACAAATAAAGTAAATAGAAATATTTTTAATTAATATTTATCTTTTTATATATTAGAAATGCGATAGATAAACAATAGCATATTCAATAAGAGTATTTTAATTGAAAACATCTTCAAAATAGCTGATCTAAATATAGTTGAACAAATAATCGTTGTTTTTTTTTTCATTTAATTACCTTATTTACTCTGGTTTAAAAATTTAACGACTTCAGTGAAATAAATGAATACAAAATTAAACTACAGTCGAACTTCACTATAGTGAATCTCCACGGGGACAGATAATTATTTCACTATATAGAAACTTCATTATACAGAAATATTTTTTGTTTCTTTGTTATTTATTTAAAATAATCAGGTATTTTTGTTTGAACCACATTTTTCCATTTTTCTTTATCAATAAAAGCTTCAATTGCATTAAGACATGTAAATATATTTGTCGAAACGTTGCTCTCCATCTCCAAAAAAGTTCGAATTACATCAAGTGAAGAGGAAACGTGTTCCAATGTAGGTGATTTTTTATTAATATTTGCCATTACTTCACCGGCCAGTTCCTCTTCATCGTCATCTGATATAATCTGCTGTAATTCACGACTTTCTAAAACACTGCTTGGAATATCTTCATCAGATGGAATGCCCATGGCTTGCACATCAATATCTACCCTGAAATAGTCTTCAAATGATGCATCCATGTTAGCTACTCTTCTAAATGAAGCCTGTTAACCTATACAAATTTGATTTCTTCCATTTGTGATATGTTAATATTAAAATTCGTTTTCTGTAAAGTTGTTTTATATTGTAGATTATGCCTGGGTCCATTGGTTGAAGAAGATAAGTCATATTAGAAGGAAAGTAGACAAGTGCAATATTTTGTAGCTTATCTCTTACATCCTTTGCAGTTATCAACAAAAACCGGAACCTTTCTTTTCTGCGGAGCAAATGTTTTGTCCAGCCCTAAAATCCATTTGGATTTTTTGTTGAACACATAATCGACATCTAGAGTTTTTATTCCTTTAAAGCATCTAGGGTTTTTAGCCTTTCCTATAACGAGCATTTTTCATTTTTGAATACTAGTGTTTTGTTTGGTAAGCACTAAAAAAACAAGCCGGTCTCGTCGGCATTGTCATTTGCATCATATTTTTCAACAAATCTCCTAAATTGGCGTCAGCGCTTTCCCCACACAAGGCTTTCCCAACAATATTATGTCGTTTTTTAAATTTATCAACCATCCAGTGCTTGCTTCAAAATCTTCGTGTCCCAAAGAATCAGCAAATTCTTTGGCTTTTTATGTGGTAATTATTTTAACGAACATTTGTATTGCTATATTAAATCGAATTAAGATTCATAGGCTAATTGTTCGAAATTTGTTTAAATCTCAGAAATACATGATGATAAATATTACAAGGCACAAAGGAAAGTCAACATCAGTTTTATTCATTTTTAGGCGGCTTAGTTGAATGTGATAACAGTTCCTATTTACACAAATTTTATTATGAAAAGGAATTCGAGAACTGTATCAACTTGATGTTAACACGTTTTTGTTTTAATACCCGTGTTACCATTTGATTATTTTCTTCATGCCCCATTTTTCTGAAGTTTTTGTTCCATCATACCTAAGTCAAACTTTTTTGGTTTGAATTTTATACTCAAGTACATGTGAACGTTTTCCAATTTTTTCATTGGTCGCTCAAGCCTTAGCTTAAATTTTGTATGTGGTAATTATTTTAACGAACATTTGTATTGCTATATTTAATCGAATTAAGATTCATAGGCTAATTGTTCGAAATTTCTTTAAATCTTAGAAAGTCATGATAATAAATATTCCAAGGCTTTTTGCTTCAATAATACTGCAGATTCTTAGAACGAGCGGCAGTAATCTATTTAATTATATTCTCTATAAATAGTATTGCTAACAGGTGTAAAATAAAACTGCTAAAAAAAGTTCACTATTTGGGGACAAAAACGCACAAAATGTATTTTTGTTTCCAAAATTTTATAAGGAGATTAAAGTACATTGATAGTGGAACGAAAAAGCTGTGTTCTTGATTTTAGTTCATAATAAGGAGAATTTCATTGTACAAAAGTTCATTATAAGGAAGTTCGACTGTAGTTGTTATTTATATTCTGGTTATATTGTTTTTGTTGTCGCTGTTGTTGTTTTTTATTGTTTTTTTTTTTTGTTTGTTGGACAGTTATCCTCCATATTTGGTTTGTTTTATCAAATAATGGACAATTATAATCCGATAAAAAATAAAACAATTTGTGTGTTTTACTAAACAAGCCCATATCACAAACTGTACTTCACTTTAGAATTTATAGTTAAGTGAAAAGAAATTTAACGTATTTGCCACTGCTGTTATACAAAAGTATTTATAACAAGAATGGATTAGGTAAACAAACTATCATTACTTTTAAGTTGTTAGTTCCCTTGTCGATTTCAAATATTTAAATTAGGACATTTCGTATAAGCACCGGCTTGTATCATTAAAAAAAAATCTCATATCTACAGTTTTAAAAGGCAAGAAATTCACATGAAAAGAGCATGCTTTTTCCGAAAGCTATGCTATTTTCTGCTTATGGTATGGTATGACTGTGGTTGGTACCTACCAATATTATACAGCGGTAGTGAGCTCGACTAGCAAATCGGTTCGCAGATTCTGTTGAAAAAGAGACTAAAATTTTACTTTCGACAAATATTAATTTAAAACTCTTGTTTAACTTCCGGTAAATAGCATGCCTTATGTAATGAAATATTCACAATAAGGGCAAGTGTCTCTATCGACTTGATCATTTGTTCCAATTAAAAATTAAAAATTTTACATTATTTTGAGTGTTTGAAACATCAATAAAAAAATTTTTATTTGTGAGTGCTTTGTAAGTTTATTTGATAAGCGCTTGCGCTTTAAGCATTAAGATAATAGAACTAATTAATAAACGATACGACTATAAACACTGTTATTTATTAATAGAACCAATAAATTGTAATACGTTATGATTATAATACGTTTTGAATTTGTAACTTTAATGTAATGCAATATGTTTACATATATGTAGGTAGGTGCAATATACCGTCGCAGAAAATGCAAAAAAAATGAATGAAGGCTTGCGGAAACATTTTGCTACATACATCTTTACATGTTTAGTTATATCAGCTTTTTGTATATTCTTTCGTGATCGCATTATGAAGTAATAACGTAAGATCTAAGATAAGTTTAATTGAAACGTAATTTCTATCAACGTGAATCTCAACCTAAATTAAAAATGAAATAAACCCAAAGGCAAGGGATGCACATAATTCTTTGAGGAAAGTACATTTTCAATCCCAATAAAAACCAGAATAAAATCGTTAGCTTTTGAATGTTTAAGAATTGTTATGCTTTCAGCATCATAGTGCTCATGTTACATATCATGAAGATGTAATCTGTTTGATTAACGTGGCAATATATTTTGTTATAATAACAATTTAAGGTAAAAGTTGACAGACTGCTTGTAATTAAACTATTCAAGTATTTCACTAATATAATTTTTTATAAAAAGGTACTAATTCATAAACGAATGTAATATATCTGAGCGAACCCGACCAGAACGTCGGTAAATTTTGCAAAGTTCGGTCGAACCCTAACTTTTTCTCACGGCTTTGTTTTAATTTAATTTATTTGAAACCAAATACAATTAACGAATTCATAAAAAGCACTTGCATATGTATGAGAAATTTTATATTTTTATAAATATTAATTTATTTGTTTTAATTATACTTTGCAAAGTGTTGGTGTACAGATGTCGAAAGCGTCTGTTGGCCATATGTTGGTGATGTTGCTAAACCTTCACATAAGAAGTGGCAACGTAATTGACCACGGGAAATTTATCAAAAAACCTTTAATTCTATAGAGTTATCAAAGGATAACTAGTGCGAGTGATACACAAATCTCTCGAAGCGATCAGTTCTCTCGATGCACTTAAAAAAATTTCCAACAACGTGTGATGTCGAATGTCTCAAAGATGCTTTGCGACTTTCTCAATCGATAAAATAATTCGATAATTATGCGCAAGGCATATTGCACATTATACACGCATCAATGTAACTCTGTACTTATTTTTTTTAAGAAGAGTACAATGGTGCACCACCTACTTTTCTCCACTTTTATCAGTTTCATATGACAAAATAGATATACGTAAGTATCAATATTTTGTTCCTTGTCCAATTTTATAAATCTGACTTCGCATTGAAATTGAAATAATGCGACATACCTTCTTCATTGACAACCGAATATTTGTATACTGTTTTATTTAAATTAATTTCTTGTTTTTTTTTGTAATTCCGTTCAAATCTGCCAACTAATTTTTGATCCACTTCCTCTGAACTGATTTAACTCAAATTTGGACCCCAAATATATTGGATGACAATTCAATATATATTTTTCATTAGGGTGGCCCATATTTTCATTGAGATATTTTACTTTTACGTATTTTTATTAGGATGGCCCAAATTTTAACTTTACGCTTGACAGCACAATATTTTTGTATCATTAGGGCTACCAGTATTTTCATTAGGAGGCTCAAATTTAAAATATGTTTGTTTGTAAATTAAAATCTGCCAAATCATTTTTGGCCCATGACACAATATATTGGCGGCATATGGGTGGCCCATATTTTCATTGAAGTGGCCCGTATTTTTGTTAGGGTGACTTAAATTTTAAATGTTTCTTCCAAATTTTATCATTTGAGAAACTACATCAGACTAAAAAGTTAATATATGTATATATATATATATATATATATATATATATATACTGATTTAAAAAAATTAAGTTATACTGTTTTATTTTAAAACTTACCAATATGTAGTCTAATTAAAAATGTATGTTAACCTTTATAATTCCAAAGTATTGGTTGTTCCATAAAACAGTGAGCAATTGAACAAATAACATACCAGCAGAATGGTATGACATATGGAAGATAGAAATCAAGATTTGGGGGCGAAATGTTCGTGTATGCTATTTGTTCCTGTAATTGTTGTCTACTTTTCTACTTTTTTTTTAAATATATAAAATATGGTTCATTGAGATCTATAACAAAAGCGTTATAAACAATTTAAAATAGGAGTTTTGATTTTATAACTCTAAAACTAAACACAAAAGTAATCTTTTTGACTTTGATTTGCCGTACATCTTTTTCAGGCTTGTAAAAAAATGTTTAATAGAAATAACGACCAGTTTAATATAGTACATACATATTGTAAACTTACTTTGGAAACAATTGTAGTTGAGCAAATAAAACAACAAAATTATTAATATAACAATTTGTTTATTTTGTCCATTGAATACATTCTGAGTATTACAATTTTTATGTAATTACTTGGATTCGATGTACTGGTTTCAAAGGGATAATTTCAAATTGCAGACATTCCATTGCAGAGATCAGTTGAACTTCGAAGCTATTTTCATATATATACTTATACATATGTACATGTGTGTATATGTGTGCATGTATTGAGACAGTTTTAGATTGGAACCATATTAAACACATATTTCATGAAGCCAAACAACCCTTGTGGTATATTTTATACGTATTACGAATTTTACAGATGTTTTTTAATATTATATAGATAAAATTTGTGTAATATTATACGTTTAATAGCATTGATTAAAAATAGTTAATTTGTTGATTAGGTTTATAAATTTAATTTGAAAATAATACATGAAATGTAATAAAACGAGTATTTGTTTCTTTCTTTAAGTCTTATCTTTACAAATATTTGCAGTGATTTTAACAGAAAGTAAATAATAAAAATCGAGAGGTAAATATATAAGCAAGTAGCATTTATGCAGACATGTACTAAAAACAAGATAGTCAATGCAAAAGGAATGCAACATTTAGTAAACAATGAATTTTTCCCCTCAATTTATAAAAGCAATAAACAAACAAAAAATAATAAATAAACAAATTAAATTTTGCAACAAATGTCTACATCCTTCACTGACTTCCAAAACATTTGCATTAACTTTTTCTATTTGACTTTATTGTTATCAGCATTTCATTTATTTATTCAATTTTGTCTCAGTATTTAATCATTATACTGCTTGGTACGCATATGCACTCTAATTATTACCAATTGAAACTAGTTGGATTGAGTTTGTTGCTCATATCAATCGTGTTCCATCGTTTTTCTCTTCTCAATTGCCTTTTGTTGTTCACTCCCTATAATAATTTGTTTATGTTGAATAGAAGGTTGACAAGGGATTGAATATATTCGTTTTAACAATTAAAATAATTAAAATTTAATTACTAAAAAAATACAAAGTTTGCACTTTACGTAAAAATATTTTGAGACTAAAGCTTTTTTGGCTTTTGTAAATGAAATATGTAGACATTTCCAGGAAAGTGTTAGTCTTGAAAGTGTTATCTTTCGTTTATTGAAATTATTATCTTCGAAGAAATTTTAGATTTACATGCCAGAAAGAAATAAGGAGAACATTTTTTTTGTACCTGCCAAATTTTAATTACTGCCAAAGTACATAATAAATAGTTTTAAATTTCAAAGAGATTATATTTAAGAAAAAAAGTGGAGAATATGGAAAGTTATTTTTCCAGAGTAGCAAATGTTAAGAGTTTTTAGTCTATTGCTTCCGTATCTCCACGTTTTACCTTTAAAACTCTTTTTATACTCAAAGTTTATTTCAAAAGCCATTTTAAATATTATTCACTTCATATATTATTATCGTATAGAATCATAAAACATAACCGGAGAGCAAATTACAGCTGTTTAGTATATATTTGATATTTCTTATAAAAGTTTTGCGAATGGCAAACAGACGACATGGTCATAGTGCAGTATGCCTATGTTTGTAGCAGTAACCAGTAAAATTTCAGTGTTCATTAAATTCATACTGATAACTGTAAAAATTATTGAGTTAAAATAATAGAACTATAAAAGAATTGCTATCAGTAAATCTGTAAATGTGACATATTGACAAATATTTGCTCGTAGATACTTAACAACAAAATATAATTGAGAAGCATTTCTATTCGCGCAAATGTTTATTAAGTTAAACAGTTTACAATCATATTAGATTCTATACTACCGATTGCCAGTTATTTATGGAAGTGGTTTACTTATGAAACACATATCAAAATATTTTCCTTTAAAGTCTAGTGGTTAAGCATTTTTAGGGAAATGTTTGACAAATGTGGCTGTTACTTATTTTATTCAAGGACCGAAACAATTTTAATTTTTCTTTTTAATTCCATAGTTTTACCTTAGAAGTTATGGTAAATACATAGACTTTTTTCTCCGTCTACGATGCTATCAACGATGTATTCCCTGTTAGTTAATTCGTTCATACGAATAGGTGCATTCTTTCAGCAATCATTGCAACTTTACTTGCTGCTGAAAACTTTGGAGTAAGCAGTAAAACTTGTTTCACTAAGCAGTGAGATATTTTTTTTTGCATTATATATTTAGTGCAGTATGGCTATTATGTTAAAACTAAATGTTTTAAAATTAGAGCACAAATACTGACATTACATGCGTTCGGAGGTCTAATTACCATATTATATGTCCATATATACATACATGTATACATATGTACTTATGTGTTCACATACTGTGAATACATAGATGTGTGTATAAATTTGTATGTGCCTACTCTTTATTTAGGTTTGATTTAATTATTGTTCTTATCAATAAGTTACGGGTGCTTGTACTACATTTAAATCACTTCTAGCCTGATAACATTTATTAATAAGTTATCATTATTGTAATTGTATATGTATTAGTTAATTGCAATTTAAATATTTACTTTATTCCGTAGAAAAACGAGTAAATATTTACATTGTTGTTTAAAATTAGTAAAAAAAAAAATTAATTATTCATAAAAAAACCAAAACCTATGAACAATTTACAGAGATTACGAGGGCTTTATTATTGCTTTTACCTCCAGACAACTTGATTTGATTTTTGTGTGCATGAAAGTGCTTTATATGTACATGTGTGTGTGCGTAGTTTTTATTATCTCTGTCACACTTAGCGAAAGCGATTAGAATATCAAACGGAGCTTGATCGCGGTGATTTATTCAATAAGGAAATGCTTTTGTTGATTTGTATACTTCTCAAGGCAGACGCAATAAATTATCCTTGAACTGTAAAGAATATAAACAAATTATATATGAATAAAAACAAAGAGAAGAAAGTGCCCAGACAAAGAGGTCAAAAGCTTCTTACTTATAGAACATTCCTAAAATATTTTTATAATAGTTTTATTTTTTATAGTCTTTATCTGCGTAGCCAAATAGTTACTTTTGCTAAAGTTCTTAGAGCTTTTTCGAAATTAATTTTGGTGCGTTTCAAAATTTGATTTTAGTTCTTTTGGGTGGCACTAAATTCCAAATAAAATGATTTTGCTTGTTAAAAAAATACATTATATTTGTATAAACTAGAATTCTTACCACATAGAATGAAGGCATAGGAAATCTTTGACAAATTGTTTAAACTTTCTTCTAAAATTGCTTTTAATTCATAATAATTAAGCGGCCAAGTATTTACATATGTATATACGATAAAAGAAGTACATCGAACTCTGTAATCTGTTTCTGTGGCCTAAGAAGAATAAAAGTAGTAATTACAAACCAGCATTAATTATGGAAACATAGTGACTTTTTTCGATTAGTCGACTTTTTATTCTCTCAGGGCCGTTATAACAAATTAGTGTACTTTTGAATAGGATATTGTCGGCTGCATAAAAAGTTTTCATCATCTGAGTTTTACTTGAATAAGAGCAATAATTTTCAAACTTTTTGATATCATATATTAATTGCGTCTTAACTTGACTGCGATTGCAAACAAAAATAAATAGAGAAAGTATAACTAAAAATTATTGCCTTGCTACAAGAATAATAAAATCCAAAAGTTCTTGTGAACACTAAAAATTATCGCTGCCATCATCATGAATTCTATCAGTGATGTAGATAATGATGCTATAAGTTGGCAAGTACTTAATTTGGCTACGTCCAAAAAATAGCGGCGGAGTAAATCCCCAAATCTGTTTAAGGACAAAAGGCAAAATATTGACTATAACAATGAAACTGCACTAAAAAATAACGTCAATAATAACAATTCTGATGTGATAAAAAATGCAAATAGCACTTGCTGCATTCCAACAAGAACCAACAAAACAATTAAAAAACAACAATTGCAAACTCAAATAATTGTTTTGTTATTTTCTATAATGAAGATAATCTCTGACAAGATAAAACTAATAGTGAACCTAAAGCACCGAAATATTCATTCCTTTTGTTGCTGATCAAATCTTTTTTTTTAAATTTTTCGGCATAAGTCACTTAGAGATGGACAAATTAGATGAATATTAAATTGTATAGAGCAACTGCAACCCAGTTAAACAATATAAAAATAAAAGTTCACGCTTAAAAACTTACAACATTATTCGACACATAAGATCAGCAATATTACCAATGTTCGTAGAAAAGTTACATAAGTCCTCTTCCTGTTTTTCATTGATTTAGACCTTGATGTCAACAATAAAGATATTTATAATACGAAATATATAAGTATAAGAATTGAACCTCTTAGAAGAACAAATGATATTGTACAATGTCAACGCTGTCAAGA
>OY776276.1:118883862-118936362 GCA_963675445.1 Linnaemya vulpina | reverse complement strand
ATTTTCTTGAGAACATACTCCATATGCTTACCAAATACATATTAAAGACAACGGTTTTTGATGGCATGGTCTAAAAAAATAAGCAAAGTCAAAGAAAATAAGCAATTCATCATAATAGCTTAATTTTCTTATCTCTTCTTCTCATTTAATATATGGATAGAATAACGATTTATACATTTCATATAACTCATAATGATTTTCAAATTGTTTCTTCGATCAATAAAACATAATATTTAAAAAATTCTATAATTAAGCAAATAATACATACATATAACACTAATGTGTATACAAACATTCTGTGAAGCATGCGTAGAAAAAGAGCAATTTCTTTACTTCAAGGTAAAGTCGATCTAACAGCAATTCTGTTTCTCAAATTAGCGAAAAACTTAAAGTGGCACCGTGAGTTGACTTCATAAGAAGTATATTGAAGAGAGTTGCAATACCAATGCAGTCTCTTCATAATGATATGAACTGAAAGCCAGGACCTCAAAATAAATTGAGATGAGTTATTGATCATATCACTTTTAATCCTGTATACAAAATTTATCCAAATGTGTTGTGAGAAATTTTGCATTAAGATGCATCTTTTGCTATTTCTGTGGTTGTCCTCAATAGCGACCAGTGTTTGTATAACATATGTGCTTTGTAAGCACATCAAATAGTAAAGAAAATAATATGTAAATTCAAGTCATCTCATTATTGTTTATGCCGAAGTTCGTCCAGAAACAAAATAATATCCGCTGTATATATCGAAGTTTTAAGTTCAACATCAGGGTCACTGAATTTGAATGTTTAATTTTATTTATTATTAGCAAGTCTGCAGATATGTATATAACTTTATTATTTATATATTATTCCTTTGCTTTTAAAAGAATTACATATATGTGTGTTTTTATAAAAAGCTTAGAGAGTACATATATCCATTAGGTTTTATCTTGAAAGCATATATCAAAAGGTGATTTTGAAAACGAAGAAAAAAATACTTCTTACATTACATTTCGTGTAAAAGGCTAGAATTTGTTTTACAACTATTGCATTATTTTCTACTAAAACTCAAACCTTGAAATTAAGAACATAATTAGGGGCAAGAAACACACCCTATGTATTTACAAACGTATGTGTGTAGTATATGTTGCTCTTTGTTTCCATAAAATCTAACAATATCTATTGAATTTTTTTCTCTTGCAATCAATATACATTTTTACTTTTATTGATATGTATGTGTTGGTTCTATTTTCTTTAGAATTTAAATGCAATGGATGTTAAAAAATTAATAAAAACCATAAAAGAGAGATTTAATGTAAGCGGACATCATTTTAGAATTGTGTTGCTTTTTTAAGGAAATTCAAAAGTTTGTAGAATATCCTTATAACTCCCGAAATTAATCTAAACCAAAAAGTAATTACACTTTAAAATAAAAAAATACACTTGCCATAACTCTTTCGTTCTCTATGGTATCCATACCGTTACACTCTCAATTTCTAAGGAAATACTAATATTCGTTTGTTCCAAGTTCTTTATTACGCTGCACATGTTTTGTTTTTTTTTAAATTTTACAACCTTATTTTTCATTATTCGTTTATTTCTAATATACTCGTACACACTTATAGTTTGAATATAATTATTTCCGTTATAATTAAATTGCATGTTTCTTTTTAATTTTGTTATTTATCTTGTAATATCGCTTACGTAACTTATTTAATATTTTACTGAAATATTTCACGTCTAGCTTTTCACACTGTGGTCATGGCTTCCTGTTCGAATTACTATGTATCAGCCCGTACTGCTGTATACCACGGAAGAACACGGATGCTCATTAACAACATTCTATGTCAGAGTAGAACAGCACGAACCGACTTTAATGATGATTAAGACATGTAATAATGAGGTTAGCAATCGTTTAATTTCTTTTTATGAATATAATTTGAAAGCAATTGTCTTAGTTGGTAAAATTTGTTTATATATATTCTTTAGGTATTTGGAGCATACTGTTCTTCCCGTTGGTTTGAGCGTAACATTAAAGACGACAAAGGCCAAAGACAAGCCTACTTTGGTACAGGAGAAACATTTTTATTTTCTTTATATCCTGAACGGGCTAAATATCCATGGGTGGGTATTGACAATGATAAAGACTTGGGTCATTCATCTGAATTATTTATGGCAGCAGATTCAAAAATGATTACCATAGGAGGAGGGTTAGTTTAACTGAAATTATTGAACATTAAATATTTATAATACATACATGTATTTTTAGAGAGGGCCAAGCTATTTGGATGGATGAAAATATACGATTTGGTAAAACTGATGGTTGCAAAACTTTTAATAATCCCCCTCTCTGTCCTTCGGGAGACTTTGAAATTCGAGTTTTAGAAGTTTATGGCTTTGTGGGAGTTTAAAATTTTTTTCTGTGTAGGACATGAGCGTTGAAATAAATGCTCTTTAGGTTTTGTATTAGCTTGTACAGCTTTCAATAAGGCTTTTCATTGCTCCTAAAGCCTTTCATAATCTCCCCGCCGAACGTATGTCTTCTATTTGTTAATATATATACATGTGTATATATATATATATATATATATATATATATATATGTATATATATATATATATAAATATATGCATATATATATATATATATATATATATATATATATGCATATATATACATATAAATATATGCATATATATAAATATATGCATATATATATATATATATATATATATATATATATTTATATATATATATGTATATATATATATATATATATATATATATATATATATGCATATATATAAATATATATATATATATATATATATATATATATATATATGCATATATATAAATATATATATATATATATATATATATATATATTTATGTATATATGTATATATATATATATATATATATATATATATGCGCATATATATATGTATATATATATGTGTGTGTATATATATATATATATATATATATATATATATATTTATATATATATATATATATATATATATATATGTGTGTGTGTGTATATATACATATATATATATATATATATATATATATATATATATGTGTGTGTGTGTATATATACATATATATATATATATATATATATATATATATATTCATATGTATGTATACACAAATATACATATGTATGTGTGTACATAAACACATATGGAATTCTTACTTCTAAAAGTTTCCTCATATACGTACATGTATAAAATTGTTTATCTTTCCAACGACATGACAAGCAAAAGGATTTGTTTATTTGCTGTTTTGCTTATATACAAATATGTTTAAGAACTTTTGAAACCAAATTTTAGAAATAAAAAAACTAATATGCTAACATAAAAATTATGCTTGTTCTTACCATAGCTAGTGAACTATTTAATATAATCATTATACATACATATTATTTAACGAATAACATAGTAATAATACGAAAATCGCCCCAAAATTCACGCACACATATACATATTCTCGCATACAGTTTTTGAACAGAAAACAATAGAATTTATTTATTTATTGTTCTAAAATTCGAAAATTGTTTAAGAAATGAAAATGGATAAAATCAAATAATACAGATATATTATGTATAGTTTTGTCTCAGCTGTTGCAACGTTAGCAGCAAAACAAAGTTGTTATCGATTTTTGAAACCAAAATCAGGTATAAAATATTGGTTTTACACAATTCTCCATACAAATGAAACTTTGAAGCATTTCAACTTGACTGTTTTTTAAATTAAAGTTTTTTGCAAAAAAAATTTTTTTTGTTGATGCATAATATTGAGGAAAACGATGAAATGTAAAAAAAATTTGTTTCCATAATAATGGCCTATACTGATAGTGAAATATATGTATGTACACTTCAAAATTTGTACATGTATATTAATTTATATGAGAATTACCTTAGAAATAAATTTGCAAAGTATCGATGCACAGACGGCGACGGGGTATGTGAGACCATATGTACTGTCTGTACATTTCATGCCTTTATATAAGATGTGGCAAGGTATTTAGTCACGGAAAATTCTTCAGAAGAACCGTAAATCTATACCACTTATGGTATAGTTTAAGCTATTCTTTTGCATTTCGTTTTGACTATGAATATGGGCTATTATCTTTTTTGTTGGAGAATAATTTTTAAATAAAGAGAGTTATTTATTTATTGAAATACATACGTGTGTTAGTATGTATGGGTAAAATTCAGGTGAAATATATATCGCGTATTATTTTATAATAAAATTTGTTGATCATTCATTATGAACCCTTTTTAAAATTGTGTTTTTGTGCAAATAGAAAGCATTACTAAATTTAAAAATTAAAAGAAAATATGTTGTTTGAAAAAGTTATTTATATTTGTTTTTTATTTTAGTTTTTGTTTTGTTATGAACCACATATGTAAATCTTGTTAATTATTTAATACATTTTTTTTTATTGTTTATATTTAGTTATTATTGAAAAACTGTGGACTGATTTCATTTATTTTTAAAAGTTGATTTAAAGCTAAAAGCAGAAAGTGGTAAAAAGCTAGTGGTGTAAAAGCCCTAAAACCGATTATTCATACATGTACATAAATGCATATTTGTTTTTAACGTTTTAATATGTATATTATACAAAAATTACATTATTATATTATTATTATTATATTATTATTATTATATTATTATAATTATTATATTATCATTATTATTATTATTATTATTATTATTATTATTATTATTATTATTATTATTATTATTATTATTATTATTATTATTATTATTTTGTTTATACACCAAATTTCTTGAGTTATAATGATAATCATACATGGGCATACTGCAGTAAATAAATGATGCATTGCTTTAGTAGTAACAAGTCAAATATTACTGCTTACTGGTACAATTTTGAGTAAACAGTAAAATTGTCGAATGCATTTACACCCGAACGAAATCTAGATCTTACGATATTTTGAGACGATTCTAGTAAATTTGAATAGATTTTTCTTACAAAACGATCGCACACTAGATTTTCTTGAGATCTTGTTAAAATATGGAATGTACGAAAAAATACTATGCCGTAGAAATAATGCACTTGATAAGGCTTGAGCATGGATGAGGTGAATTTCATGGAAAGTTTCTTTCACTTGGAGTTTGAGAAATAAAGAAAGAAAGTTTGCTATCAGCTTCTTTGGTATTGAAACGAAATCCTGATATATGTATACATATATATATATATATATATATATATATATATATATACATATCTATATATATATATATATATATATATATATATATATATATACATATACATATATATATATATATACATATATATATATATACATATACATATATATATATATATATATATATATATATATACATAAATATATATATATATATATATATATCAAAAGCACTTTTTGTACTAGATTAGATACTGTATATGTTTTTATTTAGATAAATTTTATTAGTTAATGTTTTCAATAACCAGTGAAATTGTGTCAGTAAGCAGTAAAATGTGATTGATGGCTGAAAATTTTCCAGAATTCAGTAAATTTATACTATTGAATCAAAATAATAACAATCTCTAGTAAATCTGTAATATTGATATGTGTTTTGATGAAAGAACAGAACAGTTTTAATTTTAATTCTTAATTCTGTATTTATACACTAGCAATTATGGTATACATAGGGCTTTTTTCCATGGCTATCATGCGTTCAACGATGTATTTCCGGTTAGCCAATTCGTTCATTAAAAATATGCCTTATTTCGGTAATCTTGCAGCTTTATTGTTTACTGTAAATTTACGGGAAGAGTTTCAGTAACCAATAAAACGTTATTGCTTACTGATTTATTTTTCAATCAGCAGTAGTAACGTTTTTCTGGTTACGGAAATTATTTTCCGTAAGCATAAAATTTTAAATGTATTATATATTTATTGCAGTATACTCTGATAATGACGCAAAACAAAATACATAAATTAATTCATTAAAAGCTAAATTTCGGCTCAGTTATATAGAGCTTTTCATAACAAATTTTTATAAATATACACAACATATATATAACTCTATTTACATACATATAAAACAAATAATAAATATACGTAGTATACATACTCCTCAATAAATAATTTGATGTTATAATTTTAAAAAATCATTTTTATATCGTGTTTCATTTCGTTGTTACTCAGTATGTATTTACACACACACACGCACATATATATATACATATAAATATATATATGTGTTTTGTGTGTTTGTGTTTAAACATATATATATATATATATATATATATATATATATATATATATATACATACATATGTATATATACATATATAAATATATATAATATATATATATATATGTATATATATATATATATATATATATATATATACATATTTATATATACATATATAAATATATATATATATATATATATATATATATAAATATATATATATATATATATATATATATAAATAAATATATATATATATATATATATATATATACATATGTATATATACATATATAAATATATATACATATATATATACATAATATATATATATATATATATATATATATATATATGTATATAAATATATATACATATATATATATATATATATATATATATATATATATATACATATATATATATATATATATATATATATAT
Source organism: Linnaemya vulpina (assembly GCA_963675445.1). Lineage (NCBI taxonomy): Eukaryota > Metazoa > Arthropoda > Insecta > Diptera > Tachinidae > Linnaemya > Linnaemya vulpina. The sequence continues at coordinate 118,929,682 of OY776276.1, read as the reverse complement.
ATACATATAATAATATATATATATATATATATAAATATATATATATATATATATATATATATATATATGTACACATATATACATATTTATATATACATATATATATATATATATATATATATATATATATATGTACACATATATACATATTTATATATATATATATATATATATATATATACATATGTATATATACATATATAAATATATATATATATATATATATTTATATATATATATATATATATATATATATATATATATATATATACATATGTATATATACATATACAAATATGTGTATATACATATATATGTATATATATATATATATATATATATATATATATACATATAAATATATATGTAAATATATATATATATATATATATATATATATATATCTATATATATATATATATATATATATATATATATATCTATATATATATATATATATATATATATAAATCGTTTAACCGGACACTTCAAATGGTTTTTGGGTTAATAAGACATTTTTAAACTATTTTTTTCGTAACGTTTCTGAAATATTAAATATCTGATTAACTTTAGAGTCCAATATCAATAAATAACTACAAGGAAATCAGGCTGGTCCCCATATTTTCTAATATATATTACAAATTGGCACACCATAAATCAAAATTTTACATTGTGTAATAATAAGTTGTAACAACTATAAAAGTGCTTGATCAAATAACTGATAAAAAGTAAAAGCAACAAAGTTGGTATAAAAGAAAGCAATTGACACAATCACGTTCTAAAAAATCGCATTACAGCAACCTCCTTCCTGGATATTGTAGCAAATTGGCTGGCGAGTAAAGTAAATAAAATCGCTACCACAAATTCTGTGTTTTCAATTTCCACTATCCGACCTCCGAACACTGATACTCTTTTATATATCTTGGGTAAAATGTATTCCATTACAAGAATCCGTTCAATTAGTGCCGGCCCTAAAAACAGAAAATAAATAATATTAATTCTCATATACATAATTACGAATTTCTTAACATGTAAGGGTTTTGCGTGCTGTTAAGTGCGTCTATATGGCTGTATTTCATAGGTTCTTACACGAAATCATCAGTACACTTCAACCTCTTTCCAAAATAACAAAATCTCTTAGCTTCTTCACACACTTTCAAAAACCAATTGAGAATTACTTAAGAATGAGAATAGACTTTGAATTTTATAGAAAACTTATTCGATATGAATCTATTTAATTGTTCACATTTATACAGTTAATTGTCGTCTAGAAAACAATGAAACTAATTACAAGACAAAAAATAAAGTCCCCTAAAATAAAAAAATAAAAATATTTTACATATTAGTGCTTACGTATTTCTTAAATATTTATAGGCCGCATAATAATCCATTGCATAAGAGGAAGAAAAAAAGGTTCTTTATTTAAAAATAAATTTCTTCTCCGCTGTTTTGTTAACAAATATATCTTGATAGTATTTAAAGATGCAGCCTTATGAATGTCGTGTTCAAGAAAGACTTTTCGGAAAAATACCAATACTTTTGTTATATGAGTTAAGTTTCGGATGTGCATACCATTCTTCTTTATAATTTATAGTACTTGTTCTGAATAACAAAACCAATCATACCGAAAGGAAACACAGTTACAAATGTTCGATTTTAATGAGTGGAAAGAATCATCATGCCAGATCATGAATGAATGAAATAAGAACCAGATTCGAAAGAGATATGAATTTTTTCTTCCCAAAAAATACAACAGGATAACGAACTAACTAGTTTGTACTTGAATGAGATGAGATTATTTGACACATGTTTTCGTGAAAACCTAATTTTTCAAGTTGTCTATTCTCGATTTCTAGAATCAGATTAAAAAGTCACACAATTTAAGTTTTATTTTTGTCATAAGTATGAAATAAATTTTTCGTACATAATAATAAAAGTAAGGCATTATCAAAATAAATATTAAACAAGCAAAAAACGCTAAATACTTTAATTGAAAAAATTAAAAAGTTAATGTAAAATAATCTCTACAACAATACAAAATGCATTTTAAAAATTTGAATATCGGGCATGTTCTGTAAACCACGGTGATTTGAAAACGCTCGATTTTCGAAGACTAGCTCCGCACATTGGAAATCGCGCGATTTCAAGTCGCCGTGATTTACAGAACATGCCCGTATGTATATATATCATTATTATTACATAATTGAAATACATAATTTATATTGAAATTAATTTCCATTAAGTGGTAGTTTTTAATGTGAATGTTCTAAAAAATATCATCATTATATTACTTACTTACAAATTATACTGATCAATAAATGTTAACCGATAAATAAATTAATGTAAAAAGAGATATCTCGCAAAATATTATCTGAATCTAATACTGTTTGGAAAATTTTTATATACTAATACAAATGATTACCTCAATTTATGCGTATATAAAAACGAAGAATGGGATCGATCGTCAATAGGAAATAAATAACTTCAAGACCAGTGACGTTTCAAATAGCTCTTAATTTTCCTGAAAAAACGACCGACAAAATATTGTGCACATCAATATTGTCTATTTGAGACTTTTTGAAACAAATAATCAAATGCGCTGCACAAATTAACTCATAAGTACGTTTTTATAATGTACATATCAGTGAAGCAGATGAGGTCCAAATAATAGAAGCAACTCTCGAAGAGTATACCAAAAGTGAGGAAAGGAAGCTGGGTCAGTTAGTTGAGCACATCATTTTTAATTTTGCAATTTATTTAGCGAAATTCATTTAATTTTAGGGCGTGTGCAAAAGCAAGGGCTAGAAATTTATTGGTACTTTTTCCGTATTTCAACATTTTTTGAAATCCTTTGAAAGCTGGGAAATGGAACACTCTTATAAATGGCTTGATTGCCTCGGTTGTTATTTTAACTATCACTAACTGAAGTTTCTTATTCTTCATTTATATTTATTTCTTGCGGTTACATGTACACATTTATAAAAATATAAATTTGCTCAGTGTTTTCAACGGAATATCGCATTTTTGTTGTGAACTTTAAAACACTCGATACAGTTTCTAAGCAAATAATGGCAATTTTGCACGCAAATGGATCATTTAACAAATTTATTTTTTAAAGACTACAAAAAGCATCGTTATCCTGTTGTAGCCGAACTTATTGATACTGAAGAGGAGTATATAAAAATATTAGAAAAAATTGTCTGTGGGTAAGGAAACGGAGATTGAAACAAATTGATTATAAATAGTAAATAAACTAAATGGCAATTTTTTTATACTCAAGTTACATGTTTGAATATTATAATGAAAATAGTGAAATTCCTATCCCAGAACTCTTAAGGCAGTACAATGGGTTTGCGATATTTGCGAACATATCTGAGATATACGAATGGCATAAATAGTAAGTGAAACCAGGGTTTAATGAGTAGATTTCGCAAAATGCAAATATTGTAACGGTTCAAATTTATGAAGTATTAGTGAAGTGTGTATGTAAAATATAATGAAAACGCGAGTCATAAAAAACTCTTTCCAGTTTCTACTGAAAGAACAAACAGTCATATTTGACTAAAAATAAATACGAATGACGACCAGGAATAGAAATGTGTATGTGAGCGAATTTAATTTATTAATTTAATTTTTTTCGTTTTGAGATTTTTTGCATTCTTTTTCTTGTTTTTAATTACAGAATTTTATTTATTAAATTTTAGGAATAAAAATATGAAAAATTTGTTCGAAATAAGTTTGTTTGCGAAGGACTCCTGCCTCGAGCACTCTTCGCACTCTGATTTTAATACTACACAACTACTAGTTGCGAAACAATTAAAGGTTTTGTGTTTGTTCTTAACCTCTTTCAGTTATTTCTTAGATGCACTGCAAAAAAACCAACATTCAGTTCGCAATTTAAGTAACATTTTTATGCAGAATGAACATCATTTTCACATGTATGCGAAGTTTAGTGTGCACAAGTCCATATCGGAATATCTAATCAGTACGAACTTGATTTACTTTGACAAAATAAAGAAGAAGCTGAACCACAAAAATAGTGTAAGTAATTAAAAGATTGCAGCTGTAACAGACATAGCATCGCTATTATTACTTTTGATTTAGAATTATTTCTTAGATATGCTTTTGCGTTTTAAGCCATTTGGGCCATCAGGGACAAGAAATGCAGCAAAACAAGTTTTAGCTGAATTTCCCTTTAAATTTTTAATTTGTGTACATATATTCGAAATCGCAGTGTCTCTTTTTCAAGTAGAGCAACATTATTGTCAAAAACTGAAATGCCAATGAAACAGTTAAAGAACAACTTGCAAAGGACACTTTGAACTCAGAAAACGACAGTTGTAATTCGGATAACTCAATTTGAATTCAATTGCTGTTTTATCAAGTGCTTTCCTCTCTCCATATATTAAGGAAAATAATAGTTATTGCCTTTACACGTTGAGATAGCGACATGTACTTATATTTTAACTTACTTAAGTCGTTTGCTTTCATGTGAGTAGATAGAAGATCTTATGATTGCCCCCGTACAGCGAGTGATGCGCTACGAAATGTTACTCAAAGAATTTTTAAAATATCTTAATAAAAACGGTTTACTTGATGATATAGAATGTTTAAAGGATGCATGCAATATGATAAAGGTATCAAGAGATAATTTTTATTCCTACTCTTATTACTTGCATTTTAAATTTCCCAGGGAGTTTGCAACGAAGTAGATGAATTCGCAGCACTTAATGGTATAAAAAATTTCGATGGTCTTATATCAGCACAAGGAAAACTCTTGCTTCACGGTTTTCTAACATGCAACTACAATGGAAAACAAAGCAAATTATATGTCTTTCTCTTCAAATGCTTAATACTGTTTACAGAAAAACAAGGACCCAAAAGAAAATATATTAATCCGACCTATAATTTTCGCCTGCAAATACCGGTAAGTAAGGATTTTGCCATTTATGAATTTTACATTTTTTCTATTGGAAATTTTCTTTAATTCCTTACGTAGATGAATAAACTGAAACTCAAAGAGTTAAAAGGCAATAAATTTTCGCTCGAACTTAAGGATCCAAATGCTTCTACCTGCAGCGTTACTTGTGAAGCTTCTACAAATGACGAACATACAAAATGGATACAAGTTATTAAAGAGCAGTTGACATTACAAATGAAATTAATTCACGATCTAGTAAACCCCAGCAAGTGTCATGAAGAAAGAGAAGTGCTATTGTGAAGACGAAATTAATATTGATATTATTCGTATGAATATCATAAGTATACACATATATACATACATACATACATACATATATGTTCAGAAATCGACAAAAATATTTATGTACATACTCATGAATGATTTTCAGTTTAACCCATTTTTCAATCTTGCTTTGCCTTTCAAAGTACTTACTACACGTTTTGCAAGGAGAACGAACTAGTTTTATAAAAAGTACTGACTGAGCACTCCCATTGGCACAAAATAATATAATATAACCTGTGCCCATTGGTCACAGATATTTATGACTGATCCTTGGCTCATATATACATACCAAGGCATATTTAATCTGCCTTGATACATACATATGTGGACATTGGCGAGCGTTTCTTAATACATCGGGATGCCAGACGAATTGAATATTTATTTCATGTTCAATTCGGCTTGTCCGTACTCTTTGGTCGCTAAGATTCATCATATACACTTAAGATACTATGTGACAGTGTATATATGTATATATATATATATATATATATATATATCTTGTGAATGGTATAAGGTATGTGATCCTGCGTTTACATATGTGAAATTGTTGGCTGACAGGCGAAATTTTGTTGGTAAGGTAGAGTGTTTAGCACACTCAACACAAAAATAAACTTATTAATTTTTTGTGCGAAAGGGCATATACAATGAACAATCTACCAATATTGCAACTATCGGTACTATCTGGCATCCCTATCTCTGATTGTTTTGATCTCGTTTCTTTTAGTTTTGGCAGAAGTTTTGTTTAATTCGGACGCTGCGTGTTGTCTTTTATAAGTTTCTGTTGTAGTTAAAAGATGAATTTATTGAGAAAATTATTAAAAAGTGCTGGTTAATTATAGTTGAAAAGGAATAAGAAAAATTATTCAGATTGAACAAATTACTTCTAAACGGCCGGCTTAGTGCGTCTTATTGTTGTTATATACATATACATACATATATTGTGGTTTGGTTTAGAAACACACATTCATTCATGCATGAATGTATAAGCGAATGTATGTGAGTACATCAATAAATATATTTCATAAACAATACATACTTTAAACCTGAATTAAACTTTAGATTTCCCACAAAGTTTCAGAGCTATTGATTAAAAAAACTAAATTCTCTCAAATTGTTTTAATTATGAATAACATAATAAAGGAAAACTTAAAATATAATACCTCAAAAAACCCCAATTGTGGGTGTACATATGTACGTACATACGTATATGTACATATGTAGCATGTATGCATATGGACAGTCAAATTTTTCGTCAGCATGCTCGTAAACATCAGGCTTTGGGAACTTCAGTTCCATAAATGTATATCTGTGTTCAGACCATTAAAGTCTTGTTTTTAGTTTTTAGGCGTGAGAGCTGACGGGAAAAGAAACGAGTACACTAGCCTGTACATACGTGTGTATGACATAAAGTCATAAATGCATATTCTCCAATCAGAAATCAATTTGTTTGTGCAGTAGATGTGCCATTAAAAAGAGGTTATTTGATAAAATATGTAACTCCTTAATTGTTCCTTTCATTATTCAAAGTAAAAGAAAATTTGTTTTACTTTGAAGCACGTTCCTTAGGTTTTAATAAAAGTATTGCTTAATAATTATTTCACTTCTTATTACATACTTACATATGTATGTATATGTGTAGATATATAAGTAAACATACACATATTCATAGGTACTTATTAGAAGAAATTTACAAAAACAAAACCCCTGGAGGCATGTTTGTATTATTAAAAAAAATAAAAAGAACAATACACAATACGAAATCTGATGACTGGAAAATTTTGTTCTAAACCGAATTCTATTAAAGAAGTTAATTACCGATATTTTCTTTGTAAATATTTATATTGAATAATCCTGAAGTTGGCAAGTTGTATGTATGTATATACCTAAAAAAGAGCTTTTTATATAAGCACACAGAATCGTAAGATTTATTTCTTATATGGATGTTTTTTACATAAAAACTAATGTTTGTGTATATGTTCACATGTATATACATATGTATATACATATATACATGCTTACGCAGACGAAATATATTAATAACTCAGCAGGCATTTGAAGGATACATGACGAGCGCGATCATTTCGTAACTCTTTTACCAGTCGTTAGCGATTGTTTGTATGGGATTAAAGTATTTTTCTCTTACAAATAATACTTTTGCGAATAATTTGAAGCATAGATGGACGAGCTAATCGATTGCTACGCATATCTGTGCTTTGTTGCTACTTCGAAATCGCGATCGTTCGTATGAAGTAGGAATTGGAGAGCCCTTCATGATTCTTTTGAGGTAATCGCAGACTACTCGTGTGGAAGATAAGCGGCCCTTCCGATGGATGAGGATTCTTCTACTTATGAAAATGCTATTTCTCTAAAATAGGTGCATAGTATACATAGATATATACATCGATATGAATTTATGAGTACATACCCATTCATTATTTAAGAATGTCGCAGGCGTGCTAAGAGGAACACAAATATGCTTGGATTTTAAAAGAAAAACTAGTTAACGTTCGGTAGAGAGATTTTCAGCATGTTAAATTAAAAGAAAAATTTCTTAAGTTTAACTATTTATTGCAAAAAAAATTCAATTTCATAAAATTGCAATACTTATAAAGTCTGATCGTTAGATTTGGATCTTCACGATATTAATTAACGATACCAAATTTGCATTGTAAACGCTACTAAGAAAGTTATATGTATGAATATATATCTGGAAATGTCTTTACTGCTCAAAGCCTTGTTACAAAAGTTCTCATTGTCACAAACGAAACATTGAACATCTTGAAAATCCATCATCGTTGGATCCATGCGACAGCCAACTCTGGTGTCATTTACATCGCCGAAATAGCAGCTCCGTACAAATTTTAAAGCTTTAGATTCTGGAAAAAGATAAAAAGTAAAGATATACAGCATTTTGTTTGTTTTACCAATAACTTATAGACTTGAAAATAATTAATGTTGTGTTGAAACACATAACTGCAAATTGGCACAACTCAAAATTCAGAATTTATTCCACTACCTTCTAAAGTTCGTTTATTCACAGCAATGAATCGCTATTTTAGAGCGAGTACGATAAAATTATTTCACCTGCACCAACAACCTGTCGCTCTAAATTAGTTTTCCATTTCTTCAAATACTTTTTTGCGAAGAATGCGCACATAGTGCAGGAAATAAATAAATAAATAAATAAATATTATAACTTTCACCAATTTTCATAACTGCAAACCCATTAATTTTTCCAAATCAATTTTCCTGCAAAAAGAAGTCAATGCATGCAAATGTTTTTTTTTCCATAGTTAGAATTGTAAACTGGTACATTCAGAGATTTCAGAAATGTACGAGAAATTTAAAGACACCTTCAATGCAATGTACTCCTTGAATACATTATAGGCATTGCCTTTCTTTCGTTTTGTACTCCTTTCGTTGTGTAAACGAAAAAAATCTCGTATATATGCTTTTGCAAACAAACATATGAATGGTGAAAGTTATCCCTGCAAAAATTATTGGAGTACATGATCCGTTCACTTTATACACAGATAAATTTTGAGTTTACAGGACTGTGCATTGACGATATTGAAAATATTGAATTATACACAAGCCGAAGGTGTGCACAAAGAAAGGCGTGCACGACGACATTATTAAGGGCGGAGTTGTTACTTAGACTAGTTTTTGGATTACTCCGACGTAAAGTTTTTTTGGATTACAAGGTCCTCTCCCTAGACTATTCCTGGTCCCTTGTGGAGTACTCTTTACACGCGTGTAAGGAGTAGTCTCGCTTTCTGCAGGAATAAGTTATTAAGTATTTCATCCATAAGACCAGGTCTTCTACCTGCTCGCATTAAACCATACGTTTATCATGTACAAACAGAAACAAAATCATTATATTCTGATCCACTTGCAATGTCCTCTAACAATTGAAAAATTTTAGGACTTGAAATTTTTGATGCCACTAGAAGGCCATTATTTATTATATAACAACTTCAAGACGTTGTGTTAGTTATGTGTGATAAACAAGTATCTTCATTAGTATTTTGTGTGACCATAACCTTTAGAACATATAAATAAAATAAAAACAATTATTCTTCCACAATATTGGAACTTTTCACAATAAGAACTCTAAATTAATATATACAATATTGTATATTTGTACTATGCAAAGACTTCTTTCTCTTTTACACACATTGAGTATTTGTAAATTAAAAAATCCTCTACATTCCATAATTTGGACGCTGATGCATAAAGTAGTCAATTTTATAAATATTTCAGAATATATAGTTTTCATTTTCATCGACATAAGAGAAATAAAAGGTTCTTGGATCTCCTAAAATACTACTTTTCTTTAATTTAGAGACTTCTGAATATAAGCTGTCGGTATTTTTTTGAATGTGCTATTTAGTCAGTATGTTTTTACAAAGATCGTTATCGACTATTTTGAACCAAAATTTTTAAGTTTTGTACTCGCAGTCAAAAAAGAAATATAGAAAAGAAAAACATGTTGGTCTCTGTGGTTTTAATAATATTGCTGCTGACAATAAGTATGTAGTGTTGAGGATGTAGTGAGAATCGTTATATATGTACGATTTGCCTCTCGCTTTGAGAATCGGTCAAAGATATGAAATAGTATTGCTATTTTCTAAAACGAAACACTCACATAAAAACATTATATTTGAATGTTATTTGTTTAATACCCACTCACTTACTCTTGATATAATAAGTGAAACGGCAAATTGTATAATGAATTAGCATAAAACTTTACTCACCTCTATAATATTTTTTCATGCACCCTGTTGCATTTAAATATTCTAATTCATTAGAAAGGTAGCGCGGGGGTGCTACTTGGTCACAATCAATTTTGAAATTTTCTTCCATGCTAAATTCCTCACCACAATTTGTGTCCGATACAGATTCGCAATTATAACATTGAATGGCAGAAACTGAAACATAAAAACGAGCACACATATTCATACTTATTCAATAAAATTTTGAAAATCAACCGTGAATTTCACGCACTCACCTGTGATTATTGAAGATACAATTAAAGCTATTATTGCGAATGTTACCATTTTGTGTGAGATCAAAACGAAGTCACTATTTGCAAGTATATTTCACGCTCTGAGTTTCGGTAATTCATAAAAAATTCTTCTTTTTAGTACAAGAATTTCACGTAACTGCACTGCGTATCCATGTTTTTACTAAAAGTAAGTCTTCGAGCCCCGTGAATTATTGATTATGGAAGAAGTGTAATTAAATATTACAAATTTGTATTGTTTGATAATTAGTTGCAGGAAAAGCAGACAAAGTTTTCTGTTATATAGATAGATATTTATACATATGTATATGTATTTGTTGTTTTTATGTGTTCTTTAATGCAAACTAAAGCGATATGACTACTACAATGCCAACAGTACCGTGTATTTGTGTTTCGAATTTTGTTTGTTTCTTGGATATTTTTGTTTTTATATTTCTTTAGTAAATATAGAATAAATTTTTTATTCACTTGCTCTTTTCACGTTCATGCCAAATTCATTACTAAAATAGTGTTGAAAAAAATTTCCAAATTTTTCTCATTTGAGTTTTTCAGAACTTTTTTGGAGCGAAAGTGCCAACGCTCCCATCCCCCAACAGTTCTCATGAAATACAATTAAAGCGACAACAGATCAACTTTAATTTTCCGTGTAAACGGCCACTAGTAAGACTTTGAAAATTTTATTTCATTTTAATTCATACAATAATTATATATGTGCATATATAATTTATCGCCATAAGTTGATTTTTTATTTATTAGCTATGGAGCTCTATCATGCATAGCAAAGTTATCTGATGTTGCTTATTAGTCGCCATCCGGTCGCTATAATTGAAATTTCGTTCTGTATATTCAAGAGTTTAGAGCAAGTGACGCGTGCACTTCTCTTTGCAAAAATATTTTCGTGTGGCACATTTAAGAGAATAAGTATAAAAAACTGCATCTACATAAAAATGTTCCTTATAGTTTGTTATACTACAACGTGAGTATGATTGTTTGTATATCACAACACTTGTAGTGCCATATCATGACTTTTCCCACACTATCGTTCTTTAATCCCCGAAATACGCAAAATGTGGCTAAATTTTAATACATATTTTTATAGATATTTTTTATAAGATTCACAACTTCAAATAAATTAAAACATATGTAAGTATGTCTGAAATGGATGAAACTGGCATTATTATATTGATAATTGCATGCCATAAACGTATGTACGTATGAGCGGGATTTGCATCACTTGGTGAGGGCGTTAACAGACGCACATATAATATTTTGATTGTTCAATCGCTTATTGTTTATTAGCGTAGACAATTTACTGGATATACATATTCTAAATGTGGTAGATTTTACGATCTTGGTGGCTAGCTAACAGAATTTTTATATCTGTGGGAAAAAGTTATTCCATCAACAATTTCTTCCAAACAGCGCTGCCAACGCATAGATCTCAAGTGCAAAAACTCTTTTCGAAACAGTTTCCCAAATAAAAGTCTTTTCTACGAATATACTTCTAAAAAGAAGTGAAGTGCCAAGATCAGGCAGTGGATCTATTAATGAGCAACAAAATGGATTTGATTCATTCCGGTCTCTGGTACAAAAAACTTATCCATACATACATGAACATACGTATGCGTTAGTAAATACCGTGCAGAAAGTGCAAGTAGTGCGACAGTACCAATTGACTACTACATTGACTTTCAAGCCATAAATTTGCTGTTATTCAAAACTTTGAAGGCTACATATTCTATTTTGAAAGAGTTTTAATCTGAGTTTTAAATGAAGTAATAATTGTAAAATAATAAAATACTTATTAGTAATCCATAGGAGAATTATACATATATGTATGGACATATATGCAGACGTACTCGTATGTATATATTCAACTTTCAACATTAATTCTTCACATTGTCAAAATCGTTTCGTATATTTTCATTAATTTTCGCAATCAACCACCTCTCTTTTCCACTACACAAAATGATACCGCAGAAGAAAAACTAAGAAGGAAACTTTTACTCTTACTATCCGACGCATTGTGGACAATGTGTTTACTTGTCTGCTTTCAGGCATGTGTCAGTTTTATTTAATTACAATTAATGGTCAGCGTTTAAGTGCCCTTTGGGGCACTTACGCGAATTGCGTAATCAACTCCCATGTTCTCTTTACACGTTTTCATACTGTGCTCTCCAATAAATACTCCTATTAAAATTAGCTTACATGTGCATACACACACACACACACACATATAGACCTTTGTATGTAAGAATATGTCCAAAACATCGTTACAAACTTATCGCCCTTGACCAAGAAGTAGGTATTAACTAAAAATTTTCAAGAAATCAACTAACAAAATCAGTATCTATCCATCTGCTACAAACATTTAAAACTATTCCGAGTATCCCTTCGTCTCTAAAACCATATTCGAGATCATTTTGTGATAGTGTGTGAAGCTAAATACGAATATTACCAAAACTTAATGTAGTTACTAGAAAAGTGCATCGTACTTTTTAATAAAAGTGGTATTGCTTTGAACATTTATTCAAGTTGAAAATAATCAAATTGCTTCATGTAAGAATAAACGGTTTCTGACCTCTAATGAAATTTTTAAAATTTCGTGTTAATACCCCATTGTTAATTGAGTGCGACACGTATGTATCTATGCACGTAACATATAATTTGTCTGTGGTTTGTATTAATTCAGTTTCAGTATGAAAGATTTTACTAACCCGTAAGCAATTTAAAAATATGTCGAGCAAACATCTTAAATTAACATGTCAAAAGCCAAACTTAAATATTGAAACGTAGTTTTTAATATAAATTACTTAATCATATGCAATTATTAAGCAAATATATAAATTAAGATATATTAAATTGACTTCGTTGTGGTAATTTGTACGTTAAAAGTCTACCATAAATAGTAAAATAATTTCATTTCAATTTGTTTTGTTATATTTTATTTCTTACGCTAAAATCGAAAGATAATCTTGAGCACTTTTTAATAAAATTTAATTTTCCATCCATTATTGACTAAGTATGTAATAAATTTTTAGAAATAAACAGTTTTGAAATGGTTTTGAGTGTTAAGGAAAATTTCAACTTATGAAAACATGCGTGCCAAGGCAAAGAAAACCAAAATTGTTAAGGCCATAGGTGCCATTGTTGAGGACCCGTTGCACAAATCACCGGCGCAGACATCGCATGACAATTGTTTTACAAAAGAAAGGGAAAGGTCGGCTGAACATCCGCTTTGCGTATTGGCAATATCACCGAAGAAACAAGTTCGCAAAATTTGTAGGCGGCCACTAACTGCAAATATAAGGGTACAATACATATAATGGCATTTGAAAATATACATATATAATAACTATGAGTGCACGAGTGTACGATTAAAATGCGACCAATGCTATTGTAACAGCAACGATTATTGAAAGGAAAAGAAGTACAATTTTCATAGTTAACTTATGAATTTCAGAGCAACTCTCTTAATTTTACGCGTATAATCAAGTTTCGTTCAAATATGTAATAGATGCCTATTTGTTCGTACATCAGTGATTGAGGCTGTTAATTTACACCATATCCTTTCAAAGATTTAAAACTCTTGTTTTTGAAAAAAAAGTGTTTTCTCTTGTTGATTTCTCAGCATGATGTTTTACTGCCATTTAGAGAAGATTTATTCACCAAGTATTTTAGAGATTGCAATACGCAGTAGGTTTTTTTGCTACACGAAGCTATCGGTGGCTGGCAGCTAAAAGTGTGTGTCTTTTTGATGCTCGTCTGTTGGATTCTGGAAGACCCTGAGTTTCTCCACAAATCAGCAAATCGATTCGAGAGCTTGGTCAAAAAATATATATTTCGGTAATTTACAGATGCAGCTCTTCAAAATGGTGTAGAAAGTAGTTGAAAATGCAACCAGTATGCATAATGGAAATATCTTCTGCATTATAAATATGAATGAATGCGCGTTTGAAAAAAATGTGTATTCAAAACAAGTTTTGTTTCAAAACGCTTTTAATTTTTATGTAAGATTTTGAATTTTGTGCGGCCTCATAAAATATCTGATTGTACATCGGACAACTAACTCACGTTAATGTTAAACGTGTTTTGTAACGGGAAAATGTAAAAACACTTCAAAAAGCCACAACAAGACCTCAAACGAGCTTTAGCGAATTACAGAATAGGGAAGCCGATCTCGAGCCATTCATCTTCTTTTGACAGTTTCTGACCATCCGTATTTGCGTATGTAATATAATTTGCAACGTCATGGATGTAGCGCCACACCCATATACATATATCAAATATTGTCGTCCAACGTCGGATTGTATAGAAATGAATCACATATTTTTCAAAGAGCTTTAAACAGAAGAATCTTTTGCAAAGATAATCGCCGGTTTAAATTTGAGAAAAAGTTTGTCTGAATCTCAAAACAGGTTTTCATTCATAAACCTGATTATAAACAACCAAAACATTCAATATATTTGTTTACTACGTAGCAATTTATAACAGAGACTTTTGCTGTTGACAGCTTTAAGAAGAAAAATAAAACACAACAAACCCACCCCTTGGTTTCTAGTGCCCTCGTCTAACTTGTTTTACAACAGAGCTTATTGCAAAATGACATCACTTTCCCAAAGAAAAATCAAATAATATCAACTCGAGAAACAATTTTAAATGAAATGTTCGAATTGCCAATCTAACAAAAAGCGCGATGTGTACATAATATGTACTTATGTATGTATGTAAGTATATCTCTTGAACTGCACTCACCGTCTTCTAAGGTTTTCTTCATGCAACCAGTAGCATTACGAACGGGTAAAAAATTTTGAAGATGGCGTTGTGGTGATACACGAGCACAATCGGATTTAAATGAATCCTCGGCTTCAAAATGTTCGCCACATTTTGGATTTGATACAGATTCGCAATGGTAACAGTGTAGGGCAAATGCTGCACAAATAATAAAAAATAAGAAGTTTGGAAACCAATTTTTCTATTCACTACTTTGTACGTACCAGAACAGGCTAAGGCAGCCAAAATTGCGAATGCCAAAGAGTATTTCGTGAATGACATGGTCTTTATTTCAGTTTTCTGCTTTTGTGTATATATTTATAAGATTCTGCTGTGTTTACTTTGAAATTTGCTTAAAAATAAGTTACACGTTTAGTTGTTGTACTGAGTTCCACCAACGGCGAACGATCTTCACCTACTAACTTAATTAAAATATTTTGTTGTTTCTTCAAGTCTTTCGAATTGTTTCGTTCGTTGCTTATATTTTAGCTTTGCATCATCAAGCTTTTAACTCGGCAGGCACACTTTAATATTTGTTTTGTTCAAAAGTATCTTTTAAAAATTGTTGGGGGGAAACGGACAAAATAACTCAATTGTTTCTGTTGGCTGTATTGAGTATGTTTTTGCACTCTGTTAATTAATTGTTAATTAGAAAAGACAAAAATGTTTTTTTTTTTGTCTTATGACATCATAGTTGTTTACATCAACTTGTGAGATGCGAACTATGACCCAGTGGGAAATTCAAATATAATTAAATATAAACTTCTCTGTAGCAAAATTGTTAATTCAAATTGACCGCGATTTGTACTTTAATTAAAACGTAATAACTTTGCCTCATAAAGGTGCTTCGAGCTGTAGTTTTTTCTAAAAAAATTTTAATTCCTCAACAACATGAGACCATAATATACGTCTTTGAAAAGTTTATACGGGATTTATGTATGACCCATTGTATTGGTGATATTTATGTTTAAGTTTCCCTCCTTTTCCTGCAGCAAAATTTTTTATTAGTTATTTTTCTTTTTGAGATTATAGCGTCAAGAGGAAAGATGAAGACAGATTAGAAGAGAGCATTTTGTTAGATATTTTTACTTTCTACTTCGCCGCTGAATTTTTTGCTACAGATACCCAAGAAGAAGATTATCTGTGCTGAGCCCTCGTCATTGATACAAGCCGACAGCAATTAACACCATTCTGCACTAATGCAGATCAGAAAAATTGGACACCATTTTCATGATTTAGAGCGGAGTCGACCTGGGGATCCGAGGCATCGTGGTTAGAAACATACTAGTTACTCTTTAGTTCAGACTAGTTACATATCAGGGGCCAAATCACCGCATTCGATGCAGATCGGACTTTAAATATCATTGGAATACAAATTTCGATCGATATCGAGTGCTGTAATGTGCCCCCTGCACTTTTTTCATACCTCGAACTATCAATTATAATATTACGTTGTCAATTTTTATATTTTATACTTTTGTAGTGTTGTCGTTGTACTGCCATCAAGTTAAATATGCTTCGCGGCCGAAGTTTAAAAATTTAAATAAAATTTTGTCATTTGCTACAAATAATTTACATGTCATTTTGAAACAGGGAAAGTAAATCGATAACTTCCGATTTTAGGGCTGTAATCCAAATTCTAAAAATTACAAAAAGGCCTACACAAGTTTCTATGTATGTGACCTCAATTAAGTAATATCGGAGGTATGTATTTTTTAACTGCAACACAGTGTTGTTATTGTAATTACGACTTTTTATAAAACAACTTTTTGAAACGTTTGACGATATTATCAACAAATCTCCTACTTCCAAACACAATGTATGCTACGAACTAAATACTTACTCGGACAGCATGTAGATTTCATATAGTGTATATTTTTTCGTGAAAACGTCATGTAACTGGCTAATTAGACAGTAATTAAGCAAGGGAAGTTACGCAGAAATTAAAACAAAATCCGTTACATGTTTTTATAAATTTTGATGTGCGATTTTAATAATAAGCCTTCGTGCAGCGAATGTTGCGTGTCCTTTAATTTAACTGTGCTGCCATTACTGAGAAATTTAAATGAACCTTGAAAAGTTTACTCAATAAATATAAGTACGCCATTATTTTTTATCTACTCCTAGTTTACACATGTTTGTTCTAAAATACTTACTTTCGTTATGAATTAAAAACGCAGTTGAAAATTCATTTAAGTTTAAATGAACTTTAAATTTTTTTATTAATAATATTTGGATTTAAATTTCGGCGGTTTTGTAAACATTGAACATTAAGTTATTGTGACAAATTACTTATTATTAAATATTTTCCAACTTTGGAGACATTATTTCTCATTGCATTAAAAATAAAAAACGTATTCAACGAAGGCGAAACGGATTTTATAACTATTCAAAAGAACTCTACTAAGAACATGCACGTTCTACATGCGCCTGTCATGACACTTGTACACACTTTTCATTTCAAACCTAGTTTTTCAGTTATTTTTTTCTACTTGCAAATGTCATACGATATATACGAATATTGATATAAAAGAAAATAACAGCAACGTGGAAAAATTTAAGAAGAAAGGAGCACATCGTGTGGATGACTGTCTAACTTATGACAGGAACAGTCTTGGGCAATAGCTGACAGTTGAACATATTTGATTGGGTGGTAGATGAACACCATGCATTGGACTTCTTAGAGGACTGGGATCTAAAATTAACATAATTTCATGGAATAAATAGTGGTAAAAAACTTTAGATATTTGGCGTTGTGCGAGACAATTCTAAAAATTATTGTGAATGGCTGTCTGACTGGTCGGGCAAGTCCATATATTTCAAGAAGTGTAAAATCCTTTATTTTGAGTTTTAGTATTTCCTATAGATATAATAAAACTTTTGTAAGTATAC
The DNA here is from genome assembly GCA_963675445.1 of Linnaemya vulpina. Classification (NCBI taxonomy): domain Eukaryota; kingdom Metazoa; phylum Arthropoda; class Insecta; order Diptera; family Tachinidae; genus Linnaemya; species Linnaemya vulpina. Next base: position 118,911,746 of record OY776276.1, on the reverse strand, counting down.
TGTAAAGTAAAATGCAAGCAATTCTAATGACGTGAAATTACAATCGAATTCTGTTAAGCGAAGATAGGAAATTGCACAACCTCGGTTCTGCTTATGCGAGATTCCCGATCAAAAGAATTTTAGTTAAGTGGAAATGTTTCGATTAAAAGAGGTAATTGCTTTTAGAGTTGTTTGACTAAATTAAAAACTGCATTGGAAATAGAGAGATGTAAGCTGCATTTGATTTCAGATTAATTTTACCAACTAAAATATGCGCATACGAGTATACAGGGCAAGCTCCTAAATATACTTATCCGACTCAATTGTATTACATAATCGTATATACATACTCGCTCTTCAGCCGAAAAAATGAAGCGATTTTCGTAAAAGATTATTTGAGACAATGAATTCAAATGAATTATGTAAACTCGTAAAGAAATTTTGCAGGAAACGGGTTTATAATTTTCAATTTAAAAAAATTGAATTATAAGACGTGAATGTGCACGATGATTTTTATGAGCAACATTTGCTAAATGCACGCTGCAACATACTTATTAAGCAACAGTATCTCGGTTTTAATAACTTAAACCATGGTAAAATTAGCAGGTAACACCAGGTCTAGCTAAAAAATAAAAACGAAAGAAAGATTGTAAAAATTATTCTGTCTTTTGCTTTCCAAAAATAAACTTTCGAAGCAAAATTTAAAAAAAATAAAACTGCTAATAAATTAACTATTTGACATATTGTCATTGCACTATTATAATATGAAATATGTTTGTTGAATGACTAAGCAATGTCTATATGCATTTCATTGGTGTAGAAAAATAAAATAGTCATATCATATAAAAAAATTGTTTGTTGGGTTTTGGTTTGTATAAGTTTCATAGCCTACTACACTTATAATGTAAATTTTTTTAATCATTTGTGGGTTTTCATTTCAATTCTCAAATGGTTTATAGAAGTCTTTTGATAAGTTAAAAAGTTTGAAACTTTTCAAAACTGTGGTTGAACTCTACTGACGATTTGGTATATAGACATTGCTTAACCACCCAACAAATAAATTTCATATTTGAAAAAAATAAAATTTTACGTAGGGTAAACATAAAGCAGCTTTACATAATTTAGCTGTTTAAAAATTGTTTATAAAAAAAAATATATTTTATTCGTATTTTAAATGGTTAACTTATCAACAGCTGAAAAGTAGTGCAGTATCAATTCGAAATTGTAAATGGTGTGTCACACAATTTGAATACTTTTATATTGAATTCTTAAGAATTAAAGGTTTTAGAGCTTAAATGGAAATTAAATAAAACTAAAAAATAGTTACAATGAAAGTCAAAAGCTTAAAGCTAAACTTATTTTTGTACAGCAAATATGTATCACAATAAAAGAATTTTTTTAAAAGAAATTAAATTAATTTAAAGTACTTTGAGAATAATTGTGTTTTATTTCTCGTATATGGAGTTAACTGTCTTTTCTATAAATTATAAAATTCGTTTAATTTACACTCTTGTAGTTTTTGTTACTAAGATTAATGTTAGCAAAGAAGCAGTCAGAAAAATACTTAATGAAATATTAAACTTGAAGGCAGCATTGCATTTGTCAGTTAGACAGTCCTCGCAGTAAACGCGGAAAACATTCTTTTCGGTTGGCTCCTTGATGCAATGGTCCACAGTATCCGATTTATTGGTGTAGTAACAAAAACGCTTGACTACTTCTTTGCCATTTACTAGGGGAAACAAAACATCAATTGCTTTAGTTGCAATTTCGATTTGGATACATCAAATACTTACTTTTTTCAATAGTCTTGCGACAGACTGCTCTTTCATGTTCCGAGTTGATGGTGCTATTGCAACTGCGTAGAACACTAATATTACGCTCCTTTAGCGAATCGGGTATGTCACTTTCTTTGAATTCATTGCCACAAAACTCTTCAGCTCCAATTGTATCGGAGCTACAATGCCAGCACTGCAGATAAGGTTCTGCTGCTGCAAATTTTAAAATATATAAATATTTCGTTAGTATGAATATTTTGCAGTAAATAGTGGCATTGATCAATGTGGCATTATTTGCTCGTGGGATAAGTGCAATTGATGTATGTGCAAACATCAAGTTGAAGTCAGTCAACTTGAATGTTTTCGCCATTCCTTGGAATACCGCCGCAAGCCCAATAATCATTTAGTAATATATTTTATAAAATGTTCATCGTCATTTTTGGAACAATTTGTTCCAAATATAAATTAATTAATTAAATAGAATTTGTTACTATTTCTATGATGGCAAGTGATACAGTTGTGATGTGTTTGAAGAGTTAAAATAAGTGCATTTCAGCGAATTGTGCTCCGAGCAACACGCTGTCGAGTGCCAAAGCCATATTGGACAGTACTAATTAGCGTATTTAATCAAAAAAATAAATAAGTTCCCTTAAGTTAATTAACTTCAGCTAGAACGCACGCATCTCCAAATAAATTGAATGTGTGTTTGCAAGTATGTAATATCCAAACTGATGTAGATACGAGAAAATATATACATATTTATGCAAAAACACAAATACTCCTACAAAACATTGTAATAGAGAGTAAATCGTATACAGTGCGTCCGTTTTTGAAATGCTCACACTTTTTATATTGAACAGTTATAAAGGGATGTTTTATTAACATGATGCGTGTAGGGTACATTAGGACGTGCTATTATTTGTCAAGCAAACAAACTATTATTATCTGGAGCAAGCGTCTGTATGGCGCCTGAAATGAATATGAGACAGTAGGAAAGAGTGTTAAAAAATATAATGACGGCGGAATGAAAGGAAAATATTCCAAGTGGAAAAATCACAATAATAAAATTAAGGGTTTTTTCAAATAGACATATTTATAATTTATATTCAATATGGCAAGAAAAAACAACTAAAGAGACCTTAAAATCACTTTAAGGATGTCAAAGCTTGATCATATTCGGTTGTATTTATGAATGAACAAAGAAAAAGTAGTGAATATATGAGCTTTACTTTCATTTTTCTTATATTTAATAATGCGAAAGTTCTTACTTGCCTTGACTTTCTAAAATATAATTTAAACTAAATTGGGTCATTCAGACAAGCAAAAACTCTCTACTCTAACTTCTCATCTATTATTTTGCTACGGAAATTTTGTTTGGAAGGAAAAAAGTTTCTTTTCATTGGCTGCCATTCAACAACGTCTTGCACAACAGCACGGAATTCGTTTTAAACTAAAATCTATTTAAATGACACTCCCTAGTTAAAGATCCACTTTCCGTTTTATTTTCCAAGTAAATTTGTGTTGTTTCGCATGAACTATGTAGAACTGAAGAGAGAAACATCTAAGCACTACGTCAGGAAAAATATAATGAAGTAGTAGTCCTAGACTTTTTACTGAGAAGCCACTGATATCCTTCAAATTGTGGAATGAGAATAGCAAAGCTTGTAACGTAGCGCGGCACAGACAAGAAACGTAAAAGTAAAAATAATCAGATATTTTGATGTCCTTTTAATGGGCATGATTGTCAAAATTGTGGTTTTGAACTAACAATGTCTCTTTCTTTCAACACACAGCAATGGTGAAAAATGTAGGGGATTTTCAAAAACTGCATCTGAAAACAGTTAGATAGTCATAAATAAAAGGATGGATTGCGTGTGCAGTTCTTGTTAGCACATACAAGTACAAAAGAACCTAAAGTTTATATTGAGTTGAATAGTTTTGCGTACGACTAATACGAGGGGATTTCTGGTCCCTAGAATACAGTCACGTGACGTATGCACGAAGAGGGTCATTTTCCTCTAGGACAGGTGCAATATTTACTAGCTCTTGTTGTTGGCGATATTTAAATTTACACTAGAAACACTTAAATAGTTTTGCTATTGCAAGCAGCACTATAAATCATCAAGAAGGATACTAAACAAAATGAAAAGCTCTGAAGGCAAATAAAAAAGTTGGTCAAAACGTGAAGCACATATTCAAAGACGAAAAATACAAACAAAAACGACTGTGAACGAATTGAAAACTAAGCTTTCGCCGACAAATTTACTTTGAATAGAATGTACAACCCGAAAAATTAAAAGCAAGGATAAAAAGGAGTCATCACGACGCATAATATCCATGGAATATGACATAGATTTTTATGATTAATTGTTAGTAAATTGAAATTATTACACGCAAGTGGGCTAAATATTTGCAATTTGAGCTCTTGAACTTTCAGCTCGCGTCTCCAAAGTGGTGTACACTCATATGAAAATGAAAATGTCCAGCTTTTCAAAAGTTTTTATTTATAATTTACATTTTTAAAAATTTGCTCCTGCTATCCATCTATTTTCATCTTGCGTTCACGTTTAAAAGGACGGAAAATTCAATTCGAATTCATACTTTTTTCTGGATGAAACTGATTCATATTAAAAATACTTGTTATCCATCAGTCTGGTTGATTTGTTGGATTTTTGGTTTGTTTTCGTTAAAGTAAATTCAGAAGAATTTTCACAGTTTCTATTATTAATTTACTTTATACGATTTGAAGTATTTGTGGAATATAAAATGTGTGTTTATGAGAATATTTAAAAAGTTTTGGTTTCTTGATATATTTGCTCGCTGTTTATTATTTGTTATTGAATGTAAACAATTTCTATTCTCTATCATCTTCATATTAAACTAAACTCTCTTTAAATTTCAACATATTTATTTTTGCCAATTTATTGGTATTTGCTCGCAGTGAAAAGTGTTTCGATTCGGCCCGACTTCGTGATCGCTTTTCTTTATTTTGTTTAATCGAACCTGCACACCAGGTGATTATTAATAGCCTTGTTAAACAGATGTAATCACACAACGATAGAAACAGACACGCATACACACACCCCATTTAAACAATTAATAGAAGTTGTTAATTTTAGAAATTGTTTTAAAAATATTAAATTCCATATATTTTTAAAATCCATTATTTTGGGGGCATGTCTGGTTGGATTGCGATTAGAAATGTTATTAGTTTTGTTTTCATGTCTCTGTTAAAGAAACCAACTGAAGATGAAAGTGTAGCGACTTTCGAAAACAGCTGTTCTGCTCTGCTGTGTAAGTTGAATAAAACTGATGTTGACTTCCTTTGTGCCTAGGAATATTTATCATCATGTCTTTCTGAGATTTTAACGAAATTAGAACAATTAGCCTATAAAAATATTAATGAAACCAATTTCAGTTTGGCTACGATATTCTTCCATTTGCCAAAAACAAAAACAAAAAAAACAAAAAAAAAATACGAATTACACACGTTTCTACCCATTCCTGTTTTATCTTCTTTTGCTTGACGTTGCTTAAGTGTATTGATATTTTTAAAAGCGGATTTAATATGAAAGATTAACAGCATATCCCGCGAAAAGCTGGACTTTTTTATACTGAAATCCAAAACTGGCACAAAAAATATCAAAACATTTACAAACTTTCTGTTAGTTGCGAAATAAGCAAGAAGCATGGTTACGTAGTGAAACGCTTCAGGAATGATTTTAAAATTTAGCAGCTACAAATATTGAAAACTGTAAAGTCAAATACGGAATAGCTTAAGGAACTGTTGAAGTACAGAAATATTCAGAAAAAAATAACATTAGAATAGCTAGTTTTTGTAATAATAAATTGATTTTGTTATAATAACTACTTATATACTTAGGCTGAAAACACTAGTTAAATCAAATTTTTAAATACTCTATGTTTTGTTAGTCCGTGCTTAGGCAATGCACGCCTATAGATAAGCTGGTTAGTTTTTAGACGAGCGAGGATGTGTACTTGTTTCTATTCAATTTCATGTACTCTTGAATTTAATTTTGCTTAACTATTTGTGACACCAAAGTTCGAATTGGAAAAAGTGACAAGCTTAACAAGAATTGGACCGTCTGAATTGGGACTTTATTTTTTCGTCTAATAAAAAGAGTATTCATAACTTTTTGGAAGGGGATGCACTTGTCCACCCCAGAATACTAATCTAGCTCCGCTTATGGTGAAAGATTTAAATTTAATTCCAATTCTTTTAAATTTGCAGGCTTTCTGCTGACAACACTCTTTTAAGACCCCACGAAAAGTCGTGCAGATTTACATTTATGGTAATTTTCTTTCTATATACTTCTAATAAAATGCAAAGTAGTGCAAAGAAAAATCCAAGTCCTCTCGAATTTTAATTTCGTTCCTTTTACTTTACTGCGCTATATTTTGAACACCTCTTATTTACAAACTAAAAAAGCTTGTCTATAAAGGCAAACGTGAAATCCACAACCTAAATTGCGTGTACGAAACCATGTTCTTCGGATTTGAGGGCAGGACGAATGTGCCCTTGTTACAACAAAATGTGGTCAAATAACTACTTTCAGGTAATGCTATAACTGCGCAAAGCACTTTGACAGTGAGGAATTTCCCGTATATTTAGTTTTTTTTCATATGGACTAATAAGTTGAGCAACTATTTATCCTTTTTGAATTATATAAAAACACTATTTTGTATTTATATTTCATGAAAATATTAAAATAGCAATTATTTTTCTTTAATATTGATTAATAGGATTTATGACTGCCAGAAGTTGTGCCAAATTGTTTTATATTTTCCTAATAGATCCAAATTATATATGTATATTATTCTGTTCTCATTACAAACCTTTACTGGCATGATATTTAATAATATAATATATATGTTGAAATATGTTATATTAATTACCCGATACCCAACCTTGTTTAAGTGTCTTGATTGTTTGTTTTGTTTTTTTTATAATAGCCATTCCGATCAAATGCATATATATTACGGTGGATCCAAAAAGTTGTGCTAGTCACACCCTAATAATGCAGAATTTTTCAATATAGTTTCTAAAATAGAAACAGTGCCGCCATTTAAAGTACGATCTCGTCACGTCGCATACCGAATTTCATAGCTTTACTATGACATAATATTGGGTGCCACTATGCCATCTAGGATCCCTTCCGACGCCTAACATTTTGCACGTAGAAAAGGGTCCTTCTAAATTTTGATATATCCAGGCTTTAATACAGTCACTTTTGTTATACATTAAAGAAAATAGTTTTCAATACAAAGTCAAATATTCTTCACCACGCCCTTGAGGGAGCAGAGCGAAACTGGCGAAACTGTAAAACAATTGCATTTTGTGCGGAAGGAAGGCTTCTTAACTTTATTTACTGTATCATAAATAATAATCATATGCTCAATTATAGTTAAAACGATGTGCAGTTACTATTCAATGTTCTGTATATAATGTAACTATTAATATGCTTTTTCAGTGTACCCGACCCTGGAGAGGCGAACAAATTTCTATGGCTTGTGATAACGATTTTACGTATAACTATATGATAAAATTTATAGAATAGTTTTGATATGCATACGAGAACGTATGTAGTATGTATGTATGTATGTATATGTATGTGTATTTAATATTTAAAAAGTTTGTAGGTTCATGGACGCTTACCCACCTTTAATTTTGTAAACAGCTGTCAAAATGACAAGACTTATAACCATTAATTTCATAATTTATATGTGTGCTTGTGTCTTAGACGAAATGTACTTTTGAATATAGAAAGTTCACTTGTTAACAAAAATGAAGTTTGTAATATTTAGAAATGCTTTTGAGAATACGTTACAGTTTAGAACAACATTCGATCATAAATTGACACTAGATAATGCAACTCTGACAAAGTTTCAAAATATTCTTCTCTGTTTCTACGTCCGTCAATTGGATGATAATATTTGCTGAATGATTTCACTTTTTTTTAGTAAATTTTTGCAGATTCTAAATATTTCACATGAAATGCTACTAAAGCTTGTTTATTTGTTAATACTTCTTTTGTTACAATTTATAATTTTACGATGCAAACGCTGACTGAATTAAATAGCAACTGATTGCAAGAGACATCGCTGAGGACGGATGAAGCTCAAAAGTTTTTAAAAGTTTAAAGGAATGCTCGTGCTGATGTGTTCTCCATTCGTTTTTCTGTGGATGACGTATGTTTTTATATTAAGAACGAAGATACACATACATATGTATGTAAGTATGTATCGATGTATGCATGTGTATGAAAAATCCTTCGAGCGATTTTTTCTTTAGATTTTGTGGGAAGAGGCGGAAGATGCGTAAAGAATTTTCCTATGTTTGTGTTTTCATATGTGTTTGGGAGTGTTTGTGTTGCGAACTAAAGAGAGCAAAAGCTTCTCTGATGAATTTTGGCGCCAAATTGTCGTGATAAAAATATTTAAAGTGTGTGTATACCAACTAGTCATTGCGACGCCTAGAATGTCTGCTTAAGCTTTCGTCATTTAGATGGCAGGACATTTCAGGAAAATTGTTGAATGCGTTTTCATTTGCACACAAGAGGTATCATTCAGTTCTTTATTATTAATATCTTTGTTAAAATAAGACATGTAAACATCAAAAGCAACTTCATGAATTCATTATCTTTCTTTCTATAAAATAGTTAAAGTTGCTAAATAAAATTTAATTATATATTATTATTATTAATGAATATGCTGAAAAGCTTTTGTATTGCTTAGCTTACAGTGCAAGCTCGATTAAAGCAGTTAAATGCCTTCTAATTTATGTTATATTGAGATAGGAAATAATATTTTTACCCGGCCATGTATCGAATTGTCACAGCTTTTTAATATTGTACTAGATAATGCAATAAAAAATGTGTTGGGTCTCGTAGAACACAAACAACATAATTTCCATATAATAGGTATGTATGTGAGTGCAAAGTCATAAAGTGCTCATAGATGTCTAAGTTCATTATTTTTGCCATACTCACGGCGGTGCCGCTGTGGCTGATTTGTAGCTACGTTGCCCTATTGAGTTTGATTACCAACCTTCGTTTAAGGTAGCACAAAAAGACCTACTGTTACCCAACTGAGCTGGATTTGTTATGTATTACATAAATTCTGCTTGAAAAATTAATTGACAATGCTCTTGTGAGTACATTTACAATAAGTTAATTCAAGGACTTGATGCCATTCGCCGGAAAACAGAACCTGAAGGTTTTATTTTGTAAAATGATAGAGTAATATTCAGATATATAAATATTTTATTTGTAAAAACACAATTTCAGTTCTTCCCTAAATCTCTCGTTATTTGCCAACTGTACACTTCATGTTGGCGGATTTTCTTCTTGGACAACTCGCTAAGTAAATTAAATACAGCGTTGCCAAATATCACACTCGCTTGCTAACCTTTGCGAGTCATCGACCGGTATATCATGCGCAAGGCGTATTATTATTATTTCTACCATTCTTGCAGTCCTCCATAGATAATTTTTCACTCTCTACTCCAAAATGTTTTCCCTATTTCCGTATGTATAAGAAGAGAAAAAAGAATCATTATAAAATGACGGAATGATCACAGTCTAATTTCGGTTCAAGGTTTCCATATTTACGCCTGTTATTAAGAAACCTATAAAATGAAATCATTTGTTGGGTTCATAAACAATTTCATACGATAATGACACTTTGAAAATATGTCAAATCGTAAATTTATTAAGAGTCAATAAATTGATCCATATTCGACCATGCCCTCTATTCATGAGAGTTGACTAAAAATGCCATAAAATGAATACGTATATAAAACTATAAAATATTTGGGGTATTCACACTGTAGTCGTAAAGTTATAAGATAATAGCACGAAAAATATGACTAGTGTGCACAACCCGTCCTAACTTGGTCTGCTAAATAAATTTGTATATATACGCTGTTATTCATAAAGGATTAAAATTAAAGTTGCTTCAAAGTATGGATTTTGTATGGTTAAATATCCCTTAAAGCATTCATTAACTTTAACAAACGTTAGTGAATTAGGGGGATAAACTCTAACAGCTGCTGCCTTGTTATCAGCTGAATAAATTTTTTTGCGGCGGCATACGGAAAAATGATCAGTGGCTGCCAGCTACGTAAGTTAAATGAGAAAAATTTTTCACTTGTATATAATTAGTTTTTGCGACTTAATGCAAAATCAAAAAATTTGATTTAATGTTCAGACATATAGGTATGAATAATTTTTTAACCGCTTTTTAGTAGTGAATCATATATAAGTAACAGCGGTAAACATATAATATCGACATCTCGCCTAAAGATTTTCATGCGTTCCACTCAGATCTCTAGAGCTATTTTATGACAACACAAAAACATACCTGAAAGAGTGCTGTTTTAAACTTTAAAGTTTTATGACTTTATGCCAATATAACAAAATAGTAGAAAGTGTGAATACCCCAATTGTCTGAAAAAGGAACAATTAAAAACAAACATTGAAAAATTTCGTATTTATATTTTCCATAGTTCTAGTCTGAACTACAATAATTTTAGGCCTTATTAGTTTTGGTTGTTGTCCTAGTACAATAATATTATATCATCTCATTTTCTTCCAATAAAGGTGACTACATGTAGTACGAAATATTAATCTTTATGTTATCAAAATATTGGAAAACACTTCTCTTGTTAAGACAAGAGAACTAAAGTCAGTTGGAAGTATTTTTCATGGATGGATGGAAGCTAAGTTTAACTATGCATAGTCAATTTAATAAATTCGTAAAATACCACTGATTATGTGTACGTTTTATGTTATTTCTAATTAATAATATTAAATAATTTCATTTCACTTCACATGCCAACACAATTTGTCTGATGGCTTTTTTTTACTATATATGTGTATATACATAGATATGTATGTTAAGTTTGTTGATACGAAACAAATAACTTATGGTTGCAGTTCTACAACATTTACACAAACAACATGTGCTGACTTGATTTGTGTTGTTTTTTAACATGCTAGCTCCTTCCATATATACATACTACTGATGTGTCGTGAGTACACATTATCTTCATCTTAACACTTAAAATGGCGGCTATAACCAATGTACACAATTATTATAAATTTACAACGCAGTGAGAAAAGCAACAATAACATATTTTCTTTATTACGAATGCACCCTCATATACATGTGAATATGTATGTATGCATGTAGGTATAAAATTTTACTATAAATGGTATTATGGCTCTGGTAAATAAATATTAATTTTAGTTTCTTTTTATGTGTTGAAACATGTTAAAGGTGAGTTTGTGGGATACTCACCATTTATCTGTTGTAAACTTCCCTTGAATTTAAGACACCACTTTCTTACATTACTACAGTTTGTGTTTCTCTTCGAAATGGAAAGAGGTATTAAATCACGATTGGCACCAGGAAGGGGGGAAAATCGGAAATAGCATTGCCATCCAATTCGCTATCGTCTTAGCGTTTTTTTTCGAGAGATATTGTTATTGCGGAAACATATACCTTTCAATAAGCTTCATAAACAGATGTTATTTAAGCCCAAAATGTTTACAAAAAAGGAGCTGCCTGATAAATCGCTTTTATCAATATTATACCACATGAAACAATAATAACTTCGAATATGTATATATATACATATATATATATATATATATATATATATATATATATACATATATATATATATATATATATATATATATATAACATTTACATGTGTAAAAAACATGAAAATATCTCAATATTTCGTGTTTTATTAAATTTTCTTAAGTTAATTCGAATGAAATTTTTAATTATTTATGCGTTCGAATATTCTTAAAAATCTTGAAATAATTCGGCTGTTCGAACAAGAAAAAAAACTTTTAAAGTTTATTCGAATGATGTGCGGAGTAGTTATGCTTTAAATATGTATATAAAACAAAAACTAAATGTATTTGAGGAGTTTATTGTGTTTCATAGAAATCTGTGTTCAGTTTTTATCTATCACGTGATTTTGTGTTAAAATGACAAATTCCTACAATTTTGCTTTCGAATCGAATTGCTTAATAACCCACAGGATTGATTGGCACATAGAACTCATATCTAATATAAATTAACTGAAGTGTAAATGACATTATTTTGCTGCAAAATTATTCAATTTATAAAACACATAGATTCTTGGTATTTTCTATTACACTTTTGAAATAATTTAATCGCTTGATATAGAGAAACGAATATTACTTGAAAATTGGTTTATGTGTTGTTATATGTTTCTAATTCGATTTTAGCATGCAAACGTACTTCTGTTTCGAAAACAAGAGCATTACTTTCACATGCTGGCTTCATTGGAAGTAACTTAATAATTTCCATCTCCATTAGAATGCTATTAGTAGAGTAGGACAGATCTATTCACTAAGTTAAAAGTTATTAGTTGTTTATTATTTACTTAGATCTACTTATTTATTCAATTGAAATGTTTGAAATTAGATTTTTTGTTGGGAGTGGAATTAAAACTTAATTGGAATTTGAGTTTTGGAAATTTTTCTGTATTAGAATAATTTGTTTTACATTGATCGACAATTTTCTTCTAACGGCTCCGGTAACATTGCCGATTACTCAACAATTGCCATTCGATTATTTACTATTCAAAAATTATCTGCATAAGAAATGATTGCTTGATTACTTCCAAGACATGCGCACGGTTATATTCTTTGGTAACTTACACGCAGCATCAAAGATTCGATGTACCGTCAAAGTAATTTTTGAATTTGCGTGGTTGTTATGATATATTTTTATTTTGAGTCGCAAAAAAGAGATATTATTTAGAAATTTCATTTCAATTAATATCAACAGAATATTTTAATATTTCCGTCACTGTTGTCTTTCCAATTGCCCATATTGCCTGGGGGAAATCACAGTTTAGTTCTCTGCCTTTAAAATGTGTACAAAGTCATTACCATCGGATGTGCGGTCGAAACCACTAATTAAAGTTAATGAACTGAACTTAATTGAAAATATTTTTTGTACACTTCAATTAGAATAGAATGTTAAATTATATGTACTGTCCAAAGGCTTTTAAAGTAAGACATTTTAATATTAATTCAGAGGGGAAAATTAGTTATAATTTGTTTTCTTTGTAGTTACATACATACATACATATATATTATTTAAATAATAATTTAATATCGCTTACTAGCAAATCGCTCTTTTATTGCAACATAGTCATATCTCAAACATGATCAAAATTAGAAAAATGCGATTAAGGTTTTCACGATGTAGGATTGCACAAATTATATTTTTCTATAATTTCGATTCGAAATTAGAAAAATCGGATGGTCATTGATTTCACCCCGTTTTGTAAAAATTGAGTTCTCATCAGATCTCGTCGTTCGCACTCCCTCTGACTACTTTAGAGAGGGTGTCACTATATCGGCGTGTGTGTTCGCTTATAACATTCACCTAATCCGACTAAACTTGTTCCGTTCCGAGGAGTTACACTAAACATAGAATTCATATAACAGATTTCGAGAAAATTGCTTTTAATGTGATTTTTTTTAGTAATTTTTGAAAGATTGATTATTTATCTGATCAATTAGTGCTCTCGATCCCCTTATAGGAATAAAACAAAACTACTTCAATCAACAATAATCATGTGACAATGGTTGATTCATTCAAAAGTTATAGCTCTTTGAAAATTAAAACAAAAGTGGTTTATCAAACTCCTATTAGAGCTGAAAAGCGTAAAATAGCACAAGAAATCACGTTGCGATTGCTCGGTGGTGAAAATTAGCGGGAAGTTGCATGGACTTTACTGATACATATCTGATATATATGAAGGATCAATTTTGATTAAAGCTAACAAATTTAAGTTTTTGTGATATATACAGTGTACATGCGTTAATTAGTATGTATCTATATAATTGTCGTCCTTATTTGTAAAATATAAATCCTGAAACTACTTGCAAGTCACAAAAATAAATATAACTCAATATTTCTGAGAAACAACAGGCAAAAGCTACAAACACAAAACCAATAGCAAGAACAATGAAAATCGAGTTCATGGTTAGTAGTCGCAGTACAACGTTGGCTCAGCAAATGTTCATTCTCAAAGAAGTATTTTCTGAAAATTAAAAGAACTTATTACCAAAAAATAGCAAAAAGGACATGCACTCGCAATACTTTTGGAAGTCTTTAAATCTATTAAGACACCAACTTATTTTTTTTAGATCGTAGTTATGATTTACCGATTCGTTGATGGTTTCCACTCGTATCTTTTTAATGGCATAATAACATCAAATAAAATCAATAAGAGACAGGCATTGAAGTGATTTAGAGAAACATGTATATTTAGTGATTAGAACTTTTATAAATTAATGTTTAAGGGTGTCTTTTTGAAATGTTTCAAAAAATATATGGTGAGCTTTACATAAATACATTTTTATAAGAATAGGAATTCTGGAAATAAACTTTAAGACAAAACCTGAGACTTTTAATATAGAAATTTGTTCGACAAGTTATTACAATACAAATTTGCAAAGTTGCGTTTTACAAAATAAGGCCACAAGTATGTTTTTCTTCCACAAGTATGTTTTTCTTATTACATATTTGAGATTATGCTAAATTTTCTTAAAACGATAAATATTTTAAACTATATGTTGTGTGATTGCAAGAAACTTAAGCTAAGTTGTTTTAACTTATTACTACGTGTTCGAATTCAAGTACATTAACAAAAGCAAAACTTATACTCTTATTAAGCCTCACATACCACCAGAATTTTATTTAAGTAATTTTATTACTAACGACGACGCCATTATTAATGCAACGTACGGCATAACAGCAGAGACCCCATTGCATCCATCGGAACTGCAGGTTTGACAGAAGATTGTCTTAATATAAGATGATGTGGTGTCGCGGGCGCACTTGTCAGCCGGGTCATCTACGTCTTCGTAGAAGCAGGAGCGAGTTATAACACGTTTGCCATAAACTAGAATAGAAAGCATTCAAATAAATTGCTGAAATAAATAAAATTTAAAGAATATATTGTAACGCTTTTTAAGGACTTGTGTGATCATCCTACATAATCGTGCGATCTGCCAAATGTGGCAGGTATAGTATTGTGGGCCAGAAATGCAGCCGGCTGACAGATATTTTTGCAAGTCTTGCGTTTTTGGAAGAATTATGAAAATTTCCCTAAAGTCATTTCCACGTAGTCAGAGCAGTATAAGACGGTTTGTCGTAATTTTTGGTTAATAGTGTGACACCTAAAACGCTATTTTTATACAAGCGATAATGGCCTTGTTGTTATGCTCATCTTTAAGTTTTCAACTTTAAATAGTTTTATGGTAAATTTTATATTTTGTTTAGGGAAATTGTTTATTGCTTTAGTTGATTTTTCTCTAGCATTTTTCGGCGTTTGCAAATCAATTAGGGATTTTAGTATAAGTCACTTGCATTTATTTATTGTGTTACAAAGTAGTGCTGAACTTCTGCTTTAAATTGCAGCCAGTCGATTTGGGCGAAGATATGAGCCGGCAAATTTATAGTTATTTCAAATAGATAATATTTGTGTAAATTAGGTCTGCTGACATTATAATTTCAACGCATTTTCATATCTGAAAATGATGATGATGATTTCGTTGTGTATCACGAACACAATCCGTTCTCGATTTGTGTTTCTACTAGAATGAGAAAGGCAGCCATTTTTCATTTTTAACTTTTTCATTTTTTCATTTTTCACTTTTCAAGATTTAAAAAAAAATATTACCAATGTCCAGTCTATAGCTGAGATGAAAAGGCCACCCTGGCGCTTTAAAACAAAAAGCAATTGCGAAATCCGCACTTTTTGTGCAATTAGAAATAATGAAGTATTCAGGTGGCAATGCTACTTATTCGAGTCAAAAGCACATGAATAAATCCATTTGAAATTTCAACAAAAGCATTGATATTAATAACATTAGCGGCGAACCAGCTCCTCCTCTTTAGCAGAACCTCAATTTCAAATGGACAGATGCTAATCACTCTAGGATTATAGGGTTTTTCAAAAACGCTGAAAAGTCCAGTTCCAGTAGACTTCAAAAATTGGACAAGGTGCAGGGCGGAAAATGTTTTCAACAATTGCCGGAGTCATGTTAAGTGACTTAATAAGATGTTCTTTTGGATAAGACCGAAGTCGAAATGTTCCAGCTTTGTAACAAAGATCGAGATCTTTAGTCCCGCAAAAATCAGTGAAAATAAAAGCAAAAATCAGAAGACAAAGAAATGCAAACAACGTTGAGCGTTGAGACCATTGCACTACAATGATGCGAAGCAAAACGGCTAAGAATTAAAGGAAACATCTTCATTATTCTGTTTTGATGTTATAAACTTTTAATTAGACTTATGTTCACACATATGCCCCTTGTATATTGTACAAGTTGCCTCGGACTATTCTACTGACGGTTGTAAGAATGTCGGTCGTTTTCATTCAAAGTTCCACAATTCGAACCAGTCAAGTCAGCTGTCTTGTGATAACTTCTCTCTAAGTGTCTTAAGCGTTTGCCAACACCGATAACTTCAGTATGCGCATATGAATAGAAAATTAAAAAAGACAGGCATTCAAAGATATTAGCAGATAAACCTTGAACTGATTCGTACAATACACGCATAAGAAGTTTCGAAAATCAGCAATAGGCTGGAAAAACAGTCGTCATATGAGTTGCACGACATCAATAATAAATATGTACATAAATACATAAGCGTACGTAATAGTGATGTATGCGAACATTCCTATTCGAACCACCGAATATTCGTCGGTTTTTAGGCACTCGCATTTTTGTCCACCATTTAGTGAATATTTTATAAGCTAAAAATAATAAAAGTGAATGAAGAAAATTTGTTTAAAAACTTAAAAAAAATTCCATAGATATGCTTCGTTTAGTGTAAGTTAAGTACGTTTATATGCCTTCATTTTATTAGTAGACTTCAGTCTATTTTCAAACTAACGAAACCTGTTAGTTTATGATTGGTCTGACTGCAATTCGCTTAGAATTTTTGGTTTAAGCCGACTTTTCTGCAAAAAAAAAACGGAAATTGTTCTCCCCTTAAACATTTTTGTTCGTATTCGCGAATATCAAAATTTACTTTCGTCACATCACTAGTATGCACGTACATATGCATGCATGTGTGTGCATTTGTACTTATGGGGACATAAAACGGATGGACGGACAAATGAGAAAATGTATAGAAAAACGAACATACAAAAACAAGTAAAATATTAACAAATACCCACTAGCAAAGTAAAAGAAAAGAAATCTGGTTTTATCGACAAAAGCGTTGCTATTTTTTCTCTATTCGCGAATTTTACGAAGACTTTTGATCTCTCTCAATACCCAGTTTTTCAAAAAGGTATTTTTTGCAGATTTTTTAATTTTTAAGGGGTTTGCATGTGTGTGAATATGCACACATACATACCTACTTATACACACACATCCATACATAAATATGTGGCTAGTTTACAATTCTATCTCTATGTCGAATAAAGTAAAATTAATAGCAACGGCTAAACAAACTTCATTTGTTTTAATATTGGGAATTCGTGTGTGTTGACAATTATTTAATTATTTTAGATTGCATTCATATTGTCGTGCAAAAAAGATTGTGTGATGAAATTTTTACTGCGCAAAGCCAAGTGGCTGAAATTTAGCACAAACGATGAAAAACACTGACGAAAAGTATTGAGAAAAATTGGATAATCGGCCATAGATTGTTTCTTAATGTACTTATTTCATATGTACATATGAATGTATGTATGTTAAATTTTTGGGAACAAATAGTCGTATAATTGCAAACTTTATGGGCTCTTTTGCACAGCTAAAAAGTTAAAAATAATTTATTCCATATTTATCTATCAGTTCCAATAGAATATTTTATTGCTTTGCAGATATTAAGTCCTATTATCATCTGATTTGTGAAAAGATTTCTCTTGAATGAAAGTAGAATTTTTTCGTTTAGTAAGACACCAGGCTGCGGTGTTGAACACACTCACACTCAATGCGGTTTACTTTGGGAATATTGAAACAAACCTATTCTTGAATTCTTCTTCAACGCACAATAGTCTGACCATAATCTGAACAACTTTTCCGGTAAATTAATGGACTGATTTCTTGATCATGCGGTAAGCAAATTCCAAAGTTTATATTACTTAGGATTTTCCTTAGCATTGTCCGTTAGATTGTAAAATGTATTAGATAAGATTTGAATTCTTTTTGTCTTCAAATGAAATAAGCAAGTCCTGGGTATAATCTTGCCAAATAAAATTAAATCGATAGTGACTTGAGACATTATTTATGCAGGAATGAAAACGTTCAACAACATCGAAATGAGTACTCTTAATTGAATTTAAATAAAAATGATTAAGTTGTTTAACAAAAGTGTGTTTTGCGTTTGGCAGATCTAAGAAACAAAACAAAATTTCTGTCTACAAACTTCGCTCACAAGTGGGTCAAATTAATATTAAATAAAAAAGAAGTCGAATAATTGTTCAGTTGCGGTTGCTAAAAATCAAAAATCAAACGTTAAAGTTATAACTCTTTCCAATAATTTATGGTTTTTATAATGTTCTTATTCTACACTTTTTTGCTTTTGCGTTTCAATTGTGAGCGTGTGGAAAAGAATTGATTTGAGTTAATGAATGCTTGCACACTGCAGCTACTGCAGAATGTGTTTTTCGCATAAAGTAATTAAAATTGATGAAGTATTTTCTGATTTAGGTTGACTGCAGTACGTATGAATGATTGGGAATAATGAAAACTTCTCACAGTATAAGAAGTACTTGCCAATAGAGGTTAAACATATTACAAATCATATAGTAATCGTGATTATATACTGTCTTTAGGTTTCAAAGAACAGGAATGTGTTTTTAAACAATTCAAATTTAAGTCACAATCCGTTCACGTCTAGAAAGCGTCTGCTCGTGGTTTAACCGTATCCCACCTGCTGTGTAGTCAACCATATTGGAGTATAATCTTGTCATAGTCCAATTGGCAATTTTCAGTTCAGTTTCCCACCTGAAAAATTACTTCTTGCACACTCACACTTTCTAATTTGAAGCCAACTGTATTCCTTTACCACAATAATTTACAACACCAAGAACCGCGCTTATTTTGTTGGTAGAAAAACAACACCTTAATGTCAATATCGAGCAAACGGGCTTGCCATTTTACCACTGTTAGTAAAATATCTACTAATCATATTATTCCAAGCTAGCAAATCGGTGAAGTACTAGCTTAGCATTTTCTATTCTTATGCGACACTGTGGCATAGCGTGAAGAAATATCTGCTTAAATTATATATAATTAGAAAAGAATATTGCATATGTAATAATAACCGATGAATAAAGGTGTGTATTAAAAATTTATTGATTGCTTTCATAATAATGTGTTTCAGTATATTATCCGCAACCCCCACCGCTTTTGAGCAATTAGGAATAGATTTATACATGGCAATCGCTGCATGGGCTTAGAAGGTCACACCTATCTTTTTTGCGTTCAATTGGAAACACAAATGAGTGTCATGACACTCACTCAGAGCCTCCAACTGAATGCGTTCATGTCCGATCTTTTTTTATGTTGTTGCATGTGAAGCTTGTCTGTTGCTATCTAGACTTGAAATATTTATTTGAATGTTTTGTGGTTTCTACACACTTGTGGAGCTCGTTTCCATCCAAATGTCTGTTTAGAGCAATTGTGTATAAAACTAAATGACATATTGGTCTAACAAAAAAAAAACTTAACTTCAATATAAAACGTGTTGGAGAGAATAAAAAATAAGATTACCAAATATTTTATAATGTCATGGAATAGACTCTTTTTCGATGATTTAAAAACAATACAATAAAAAGTTTTAATTACTTGGAAAATTATAAAGAGAAAATAAAAGTATTTATTTCTGAGGTACTCAATTTTACACTGGTGATTCTTGACTCCCAAGCATCTATAAGAAAACATCTAACTGGAAAAGTTTCCATTGAATTGCCAGGCACTGTAGAAAATGCACATCGCACATTGTAAACCAAAAACTTGCGAGTGCCTTTATATGAATAATGCACACAGAGAAAAGTATCTCATAAATTGTATGAGACGATTATTGAAATTTCAGGCTCAGTTTGGTTATATTTATATATTAAAATTCGAATAGAAGTCTAGGCTTTCGTTTAAGGGAGTTTTTAGACGTTAGATGGTATATTTTTATGTCCAATGAGGAGTAGAGGAAGGAAACTATTTTTGACTTTCGCACTTCGAATCGAAAGTTTGTTGTATGTCAACAATTAAGGGGTAGAGGTGAGTTGCACTGAAAATAACAGCTGAATCCGTGGCATTTGAAATACTCACCTTCTTGTAAAAGTTTTTTGCAAACCGGACGTGCGTTGACTGATTTGACTCCCACCGAATATGTGCAATTCACGTAACTCCAGTAGCGTTGTTGATCCGTTATAGAAGTCGAATCGAAGGGGTCATTGCAAAATTCTCCATTCGAGACATCAGTTGAACAGCGCCAACATTTTAAAATAGCTTCAGCTGAAATATAAATGAAACAAAATAAATTAATAAACTGATGCAATTAATAAAGAATGTCTTAATTAACGATCCTGGCAGATGTCATCCTCATTCGTTGAAAAATATTGAAATATTTTAGCAACGATAATTCATCCACGATCATCAATGATAATCCGAGAAGATGACATCATATTTGAAACAATTACAGGGGTTTTTTGACAAACTCCCCTTTTAGGAGACAACTGTGTTTGTGTTGTCATTGTTAGTTTTTATAATTTCTTTAAGCAAGTCAGTGCATGATTCAATACTGAAATCATTCATCCGTTTACTAAAAAATCTCCAAGGTTCTAATTGTGTAAATCACGCCACCAACGTGAAATTTATATGTAAGCAAAAACTGAAACAGATTCATGTTAGTTAAAAAAGGATTTTGTCGGATCTGTAAAATGTTTTCCTTTATTAGAATTTCACTTAAACCTAAAGTAAACTATAAGTTGAAGGCATGCTTATCCTACCTAGTAGCTTAAAGAAACGCTGCAATAAAAAAGAACTTTTCATACATCCTATAAAATTCCATTTTGTAACTAACATGAAGTTTTAATAATAGCACTTATTCTATTTGCTTTATCAAAAAGCAGAAGATACTCGTGCGACAAACCCGATAAGCTATTAACTAACTTTAGAGCAAATTCGCATCACAAAAATATATTTTGTGAAATGTTGCCCAAGAAATTTAATGAAATTTCGTAAAAAACTAGTGGGCAAACATCAACAACTCACCCCCTTCCTCAAAAACCTCTCAGTGTATGTTTCAAAATATTTGGAATGAAAACTAATTGCGTGTTGATAAATTTTGTTTTTTATTTAAAAATATTTTCTTTTATACGTATGTAAAAAACCAAACATAAATATCCACAAAAAGTATTTAAATAAAATTTCAGTTCAAAACTAGTGAATCACTACGACCCACACATTCACTAATAAACTGTGGAACACTAAAACTTTCGTAAGAGCTCCGAACTGTGTGAATGCAAATGCAATACAAAAGGTTCAACAAGTATTATAAATATATTTGCTCCATCTTTTTTCATGAATATTAATTTATAGAAACAACCTCGTTCCGATTGTGATGACAAAATCTAATTTTGTACGGCAAAAATGTCTAGTTTCAAAACTAAACTGAAGCAACAAAACAAGCACACAAACAAACAAAAAACAGAACAAAAGTCAAAGACCTTTTCAAAACAAACAAACTTAAATGCATTTCTAATTGCCACCCAGTCAGTCATTCAACTTTTTCAGTATTAAATATTAAAAATAAAATATTTAAAGTGTCGTTCTCTACATCAACTTTCTTTGTACAAGAGGGTGGGAGAGTAATCAAACTCCTGCCATAAACCATTTATGGCGGCCAATTGCTATTTAACCTTTTTACCATTAGAAAATTACAACATTGTGGAATACACAAACATGGAGTCATTCGAAGAATCTAATTACGAGTTAAAGAAAAAATTATGCAAAATTAAATTGGAATTAACATACAATCCAAGCGGTTAGACCATGTGAATGACGAACAAAAATATGAATGAAAGCTATCAAAAAAAAAATTCAAAAATTAAATTTATCTATTTTTGTGCTTAATATGAGAGGTTCGAAACTTTTCAAAACAATGGTTGAAGTCTACCAATGAAATTAAGCATTAAGCATCGTTTAACCATCAACAATTAAATTTCATTTAGAATAAATTACGACAGTATGTCGAATAGTAAACTTCGTAGTAGAAAATGTATGATAATTGGATTTTTCTATTTTAAATACATACGCAGCAGAACTATTTTCAGAATTTCCATAATACAAAGCAATATAGGCAAAGGCTTTCGGTCTTGACTATGAAGTAAAAATTTTGGGTTATATTGGCAAATATGACGAAGGCGCTAAGGAATGATTTAGAAATCGCAAGCAGTGTATCATTTACAGGCTTACTGAACCGCCCTCGTAATCTCTTTCCGTCGAAACTTTTAATAATGAATTGATGGCTTATACGCATTATAAATATGAGTTCTGTGAATTTACTACTACACGAATAAATTAGACACCCGTAAATAGTTGGAACAAATTATTGTTAAAGTTTTCATTTGATATGTACAATAAATAAATACGCAAAAGAAATATTGCCCATTATTATATATATATATATATATATATATATATATATATTTATATATATATAGATAGATAGACAGATAGATAAATACCTTCATACTTGAGAAATAGTTGTCTTAAAAAGCTTAACCACTAAATAGATGCTAATGCAAAATATTTTGATTCAGATAACTGTTTATTAAATGAAAATGTTTCATGTGGAACTAATAGAGTGCCTACAATCCAACGCTATTGAAACTTGTTTTATTAAAGGCTTTGCGTAGCAGTTATAGAATGTGTAACATGCAGCGCAAATTTACATTCACGCTACGATTTCAGTAAACGCCCACGAGCGTAGTTTATGTTACTGATTTCGTCAGGTAATCCCCATAAACGAAATACCGAAATAGGTTTTTACTATTTAACCCGTAAATTAGCACTCGTCTGAATTAAAAGCTTTTCATAAGTATTTAGTGGTTAAGCTCTTTTGGGCAAATATTTGACGAATGTGAACTTACCTTGACACATACCATGAACGGAAAACTGATTTACACATTTCAAAAAATACAATTTAATGTTAGTGGGATAGGCCGTCATTCTTTGTACAAGTATATAGATAATCATCTGTATTTAACTTTATTTATATGAACGGCGATAATATCCAAAATAAAATTAAAGGTCATTAAAAGGAAATTCCTAAAACACGCCAAAGAAATGATGATGAATATAGAAATTAGTGTCATTTTCTCATTTGTTCGGAGCTAAATATAGCAAAAGAACTACAAGTAGTCATTCTGTCCTAACGGCGTACATAGTTAATATTCCCAATAGTCCCTTTTTTAAGAAGGGAGTTACAGCCCAGTGTGTGCGAATGTAATTTTTCTACATATTTCATAGAACGATTTTATGCAACATGTGTTTCTTGTTTGAATAAAAATTTCAAACTCCGTGAATAAAAACCAATAATGCACCAACCTGTATTGAGGGACAATGCGGCTAAAACCAACAGAGAACAGGAGTAACCAAGAGAATGCATTGCTTTGAATGTATTTTTTTTTATTAATTATTTATTTTTCTAAATTTAATAGTAATTATTAAAAATTTTGTTATTAGTAAATTTTGCTCATTTTGTTTATATATTTACGCAATTATGTGCATGTATTATTAATATATTTTGCGCCAACTTTATTTTTGTTTTAGTTTTACTTGCGATATTTTATTAATTTAAAACATCCGACGACGGTCTTCACAAATAACGGATACAACTCGCTGATGACTGAACGTAAACTGAAATTAAAACTAAAATGAATTTTGTGCTGTATGAACAATGAAATGAATACTTGAACGAATGAATGGGCGACGAAATAAAATAATGAATGCATGAGTTGGTTTGAAAAGAGAATGTCTGTATCAGTGTTCGCAGTTATGGGGAACAATGTTCGCAATGTAGGAACCTATTGTAGTGATTGTGGATCACAAAACCAAATTATTTCGAAATAATTGATTAAAATAAAATTGTTAACTCCAAGTAAAGGATAAAAGTTCTTGATTCCAATTTACTTTCGTGTGGCCAGTAATGACACATCAAAAATTTAGAAATTAGTGTATCAATAGATACATCCTTAACACGTTGAGTGCCGTGTGCACCGCCGGTAAGAATGTTTTTTTTAATCTCAGTCTTTATACCATTAAAAAAGCCGGTGGATTTAAATTTGATTTTCTCTGTGAAAAGGAAATTGTTCATAGTGAACTAACTTCTGATTAAGTTTTTAATGTACGGTTGAATACCGAACATCCGAAAATATTCAGTTGCCAACGGCAACAACTTTATTTTTCCAGGACAACCGCCACAGGTAAACAAACGCATTTTTGTGGTAAACAAATCAAATAAGAATTGGTAAAGAAAATGCAATTAAAAACTTATATCTGCAAAAAGACTAATTTAAACCTGAATGGAGAAATTGGGGGAAATAATATTGCGAAATTGAAGAACACATCTAGAAAGGAAGTTAGCAACAGCCACACATCGTTGGACATTCTACCATTAAGTTGTGTAGACTGGAGCAGTAATGATGATATTTATTTTGTGAGGTATACGATATTGTAAATTATTTATCTATACAAAATTAATATGGGGAATGATATCATCGCTGGCCTCTTACTGTTTAGTGATGATCATCAAATTTATACATGGAGTTCTGCAACGAGAGATTCAGTGGAAGTGGCGAAATTGCCCGAAGATTTTACACCGACTGATCTGCATTGGCTGTTACTGGGAAGTCGTGGCAGTGGCGGCGGCAAAGGCAGTGATACGTTGCTGGTATCCAGTAATGATGGCCGCTTTATCATTTTAAATAAGAGTTCTCGAGTAGAAAGAAATATATCTGCTCATACAGGTGCAATTAGTTCGGGTAGATGGAGTCCTGATGGAGCGGGACTGTTGACGGGTAAAATTGATTTTGTTGTACAAATTATTCGAAATTGTAACTTACAAACTTCCCGAAGCGAGCGAAGATGGCGTTATTAAAATTTGGTCCAGATCTGGTATGTTGCGTTCTACAATATTGCAAAGTGATGAAGCAGTAAGATGCGCTCGGTGGTCTCCCAGCTCATCATCTATCTTGTTTTCTCAAGGAAGTCATATATCGATCAAACCTTTGGCGGCGAATAGTAAATTGATAAGGGTAAAAA
The DNA here is from genome assembly GCA_963675445.1 of Linnaemya vulpina. NCBI lineage: Eukaryota > Metazoa > Arthropoda > Insecta > Diptera > Tachinidae > Linnaemya > Linnaemya vulpina. The sequence continues at coordinate 118,886,626 of OY776276.1, read as the reverse complement.
GTTCAGAGAAAATGCTATTACCTGCACATTAACGAAAAAAATAATAATAATAATTTGGTTACTGCTAGTGGCGTGCGCATGATGGCTTTGTTCTGTGTTTAAGCTGGTCTGTCCAAACTAATATTATAGCTTCTGGTGGAGAAGATTTTCGTTTTAAAATTTGGGACTGTCAAGGAGCTAATCTTTTCACAAGTTCGCCTGAAGATTGCGCCATAACTTCAGTTGCCTTTAACCCAGAACAAGATGTGTTACTTGTAGGCACATTTAATATGCTTAAATTATGCTCAAATGCAGGAGTAAGATGTTTTAGAATTTGATTTACTTTCTTTATTTGGGATTTAAAATAAATATTTTGTTAAAAGTGGACTTATAGCACCGCCCGTTTCAATGAACCTTATGTTGGATCTTTTCACAAACTCTCATGGTCAATGGATGGCACACAAGTGGCATGTGGTACATCGACTGGCCAACTTATTGTTGGTTATATTGTGCAAAAACAATTGATCTCGAAAAATCTAAAGACCACTACTACAGGTCGTAAGTCTATACGACTAGAAGATATTACAAATGCTAGTAGCGATGCTTTAGAGTTTACCGATAGAGTCATTAATTTTGGATTGGGTTATGGCCATTTAATAGTGGCCACATCGAACCAAATACACATTTACAATGAGAAATATATCAACACACCGATTATTATAGACGGTCGTACGGATGTCAAAGTTATTGAAGTGGGGAAAAAGTATAACTTATATTGTGTTCTATGGAGGAGTTTCTTCTTATATATTTTATAATTCGTTTGTTTCAAGATATTTTTTGGTTCTGGACTCAATTTCGATTTGGGTTTATACTTTTACGGGCCGTCTACATCTGAATCCCCGATATCCTGGCTCGCAAGCACAGATACCGCTGCTGAATTGGCGTTATATATCACTAGGTTTGGATAGTTTGGTGATACGTGATAACTCGGATAATAACGGTAAGAAAAAAGCTAACGAAGCCAATAAGTTAAATGTTTATTTGATGTGCATATTTAAATATTTTAGGTATTCATTTGAATGAATGTTGAAATTTAAAACTATTTTTAATATTAATAAATTGTTTTGTGCACTCCTGTAAGCCCTTCATATATTCGATCTTATTCCTGGAGCTGCGAGACAGTATGAGCCATTTTGTCTTAAAACCAAAACCCAAATATCAGAAATTGCAGCTTCTCGCGCTGGTACCGTAGACGATCAGTTCGTGGTCATGATTGACACCAATCGAGAACTGTACGTAACAGAAACACGAAACTTGAGTGGCAATGCTGAGAGAACAAATATAGTGGGGGTAGGTGGATCGACTACAGGAGAAATCTATAAAATTGGAACTCAAGTAACGGCAGTTAAATGGGCAACTGAATCGAATATTTTGGCGGGGATACATGACACTTGTTATAGTATATGGTATTGCCCGGGAGAGGGAGCCTCAGATCCAACAATTATTGCATTAACTACAATTACTGTAGATGCAGCGTATGTCATAAAACAACTTGCTGTCCATTTAGTTACAATTTGAATTTTTTTTAGGGAATTCGGCAGAAATATTGTCATTGAAAGTTTCGAAGATGCCATTGTTACTTTTCGTTGTTCTGGCGCTCTTCTCCCAATCAGTGTCAATATGTATTGTGAGATCTTACACCGCATTTTAATGGAATCGCAGTGGCAACAGGCCTTGAAAATATGCCGCATGGCCCAAAATGCATATCTATGGGCAACTCTAGCGGCTGTTGCCACTCGTAAAAATCAATTGCAAATCAGCGAAGAAGCGTATTCGGCAGCCTTACAAATAGATAAAGTCAGTTACTTGCAATACATTAAGTCTTTGGATCCATCTAGCTCCTGCTACATGGCTGAAAATTCGGTTATGCTAGGGAGGCCTCTTGAAGCGGAAACTATTCTTATACATAATCGCAAATATCGCGAAGCAGTGTTTCTTTGCCTTCGCCTGCATAATTGGAATAAAGCTCTAGAAATTGCACAAAAACATGAAACCAAACTTCTTGAATTGGTTTTGCAACAACGTAAAAAATACTTACGAGCACTAGGAAGGGAAGAGAAGGAGAATTCATTCTTAAATTTTGAGATCAAAGATAACAATGATTTAAATGAATAAATAGATTTGGTTGAATTAACTCAACACACACACACAAATAAATATTGTACGTAACTAAAATCGCCTTGGTTTGGTCCCGACATTGCCTAAATTGTATCTATTATTCTCATGTAAGTATTTACATTACTGAGAGTCAATAGGATGCGGAAATAGTGAAGCATTTAACTTCTACAGAAAACCAAACGCATACATAATACATACTTACATATGTATGCATATGTAGTTCTCCAATAGGATCAATCATACTTATACATATGTATGTATGTAAATATAAACACGCATATGCCTATTTGTCACTAATGAAATCAGCGTAAATCTTAAGGAATGGACGTTTTTGCGCCAGTAGTGTGTATATTTCCCCCAGTTTCTCCAAATAGTCCTTCCAAAAATTACAGTCTATTAGCGTGTATAGCAACTGTAAATGGCAGCATGATTAATATCGGTGTGCGCTCGTTTTCTAGTCAATAATGATTGTTCTTTCGGGAAAAACTGCTGGCCAAGCCTCGAAACTTTTGTTAATCTTTGGGTTTCTCATCACCTACTACTAATTTTTGAGGCATTTTGTTGAAGGTCTGTAAAAAAGAGATTCAAAGATTCGAGATTGAGCACG
>OY776276.1:118876362-118878862 GCA_963675445.1 Linnaemya vulpina | reverse complement strand
GTACTGAGGATTTATTTTGATGTAATATGTTTTAAGCGTTATCGTACTTTTGAGCATTTCTGACTCTTATTGAAAGAAATTATAGTTTGCTCTCACTTTTCCGAACTTTGACCAAAAAAAAAAAGGGAAACAGACCTAATTTATTAATTGTTTGTCAAATAAAATTATATTTAGTACGCTGGCGACATCATGGGTTCTCCAGCAATGCCTCTCAAAACGTTGTGTGCCGCAATAATGGCCATATCTGTACGTGTTTTTTCCGTAGCCGAACCAAGATGTGGGGTGATAACTGCAATGGAATAAATTTTTAATTATTAGGTCATATAAAAATTGATCTCATATTCGAAGTTGAATAAAATATGTTAAATCGGTTTGAATAAAAACTTCAATAATAAATATGTACATACATATATATGTATGTAAAATTTATTTCATCTCCAATTTTTTAGTAACTTACCCAAATTGGGCAGACTTAGCAATGAATGGTTGGATGGCAAAGGCTCTGGAGTCATTACATCAATACCAGCCGCAAATATTTGGCCAGATTTCAAAGCGTTATGTAACTCATTCTGATTAATAATTTCTAATATTTCAAATAATATAAAAGTAATTCTTAGTTTTGTATCAATACAAAAAATTAACAATTATTCACTTACGTCCCCTTGCGGTATTAACTAACACAGCATTTTTCTTCATTTTAGCAAAAGCAGTTGAGTTAAAAACTTCTCGAGTTTCGGGTGTTAAAGGGGCAGCAATGAAAAGAATATCACTTTCAGCCAATAATACATGGAAAGGAACCTTGGAAGCATTAAATTTCTTCTCTAAAGGCTTTGAAATTGACCTGCGGGTTGTATATAGTATGCGATCTATATCAAACCCATGCAAACGCTTAGCGATGGCCTGTCCAATGCCTCCAAATCCAAAGAAACCCACAGTAGCATCACCAATATCTTGGCCCCACATCCAATCAATGTGGTAATTTTCCCAATTCGAGCTTTGAAAATTTTATAACATAAATTCTAAAAGTAAATAATTCAAAAATAGTCAAAGACCTTACCTAACAATCTTTTCTCTCCCCTCTTGAAAACGTCTGGCAGCAGCCAACATGAGACCGACAGATAGATCCGCTACCGCATTATTTAACACTGTAGGTGTATGACCCAAGGGAATTTTACGTGTCTTCAGCTCCTGCACATCAATATGATCAATACCAGCAGACATAGTAGAAACTGCTTTCAATTGAGGTCCGGCAGCATCTAAAACTTCAGCATTGAGGGGTTCATGGGAGGCCCAAAATATGCCATGGACACCTCTAACTTTTTCCAAGATTTCCGACCGCTTTGCTGGCAAACTATTGACAATAATCAGTTCAGACCCATTCATTACATTTAAGGCATCTTCGGGAACTTCTGGATGTGTAACCAAGATCTTATAGGTTTCCTCCACATATTCCGAAGAGGATTCCTTGCTTTCTGGGTTTTCTGGATTCATTTTACCTTTGCGAAATGAATAAACTGCATTATGTGTATCAAAGCAAGTATACAATAGTATTGTGAACATAAGCAATTGTGCCTTTGACATATTAAGAAATTAACACACTCTTAAAACTTTTCTTTTGGAGAACGAAGTTGACTGTTTGATACTGAAAGAACAACTAATTGTATTCCAGATAAAAGTTGTTCTTATATTTAAGCCGGTGTAATTCAGCTATCATAAAAAACAAGAACCTGTCACACGACTCTTTACTGTTGAAACGACGTAAGTATTAACATATGTGCGCACACATTCATGAACCCAGATGAGCGCTCGAATACGTTTCGATATGTAACTGAGAAAAGAAACTTGTATGTTTCTTTGAGGTACAGTTGAACAGTTATAATAGGTGTGATCCCGTACTTTTTGGGTAAAGTTCGGTAAAGTGAGAGTAAGTAAAAAATTATCTCACATATTGTTAAAAATGTACAAAAGTACGGGAACACAAAAAGCCAAAATTCTTTACCTAAAAAATATATGGTGTCTGCATGCAGGTTAAACTCAAGCAGTACTTTATTTATTCGTCATTTACTTTTATTTTATTACAATTTTTATTTAAAATCTTTTAATAATAGCTTTTTGCAGTTTTTAATTGTTTATATTTTCGAAACAGCTGATCGATAGATTGTTTTCCCAATTTGCCCGAAGAAATTTTTCGGGCTGTTTCGTGCAAGAAGAATGTTGTTCTCTCACAATCTCTCTAACTTGCCCAAACTTAGAGTGCGGGAACAGTTTTGGGTAAGATTGGGCGCCCGCGGGCACTTAAAGTAGAGTACGGGATCACACCTAATATTTAGTCCCTGTGGATGTTTGGGTTCAAAAAGAAATAGGACTAACTCTAAACGCATAATGATGTCTCAGCAAACCCAACTACATTTTCACAATTAAAATGAGTTGGTAAATAAATATGCACTAAAAGGTTTTGCTAAAACTTTATATGTTTGGTTTTGGTGGTCCCAACTTTTTA